>LTAE01001092.1:0-20142 GCA_001647135.1 Pontederia paniculata | reverse complement strand
CTTGTCCTCAGTACAAAGAAAGGAGATTTGTAATGGAGCCTTCGCCCTTTGAAGAAGGTGAAAGTGAACTCCGAAGATCTCGCGGGAGAAGATCGGAGCGGGGACGTAGGCCAAAGAGTTCGACCGAACCTCGATAACAATCCCTGTGTTTGTTCTTGTGTTTGTTCTTCTTTTCACTCTTCTCTCTATTTGTGTTTATATTTATATATGTATGCTTCCGCTACGCATAACACATCTAGATTAAGCTAAGAAGAACAAAAGAAATTAATATACCAATTCACCCCCTCCCCCTCTTGGTGTCATTCTAGATCCTACAACTTTGAGGGTTGCTTTGTTCTGACTTTGAATGGCTCATGAGTCTTTAGAGGTCTTGCCAATAGGTCAGTTGGGGTGAAAAATCCACGACCGGAAGGGATGCTCGAGAAATTCATTTGTTGCAAGGCGGGGAGAAGACCAAGCAACAGGATCTGAGTAGCAGTTGATTTACCAATCTCCCATCATCATTAACATTGTCGCTCCCAATCATACAATGCATGGCGGCCTCATCATTAATTTAGTGAGAATTATTTTTACCCTTAACTTGTCCAGATATTAATCCTTTGGATTTAAGGAAAAGATACACAGTATCTATCATAAAAAATAAAAGGGATTTACTTAATAAAAATCTGCAAACAATAGATTCAGTCGACCATTTCTGACTTTCGGTCGACCTAAACTCTGAACAACATCTTGGAAGTTTCGGCAGGATTTTTTGGTCGACCTAAACTGACTTTCAGTCGACCAGAACTCTGCAACAATACCTTGAAAACTTACGGCAGGATTTTCGGTCGACCTAAACTAACTTTCGGTCGACTGAAACTCTGAAACACCATGACGATGTTTAGTACTTTGCCCATAACTTTCTCTACAGACCTCAGATTGAGGTGAAATTAATTCCTAATGAAAGTAGGCTTCGAGCGCTACGCATGCATATAATACGAATGAAAAATATTATCATATGAGTCATAAAAACTTCTCATAAATCTATATATAGGATAAATAAACAATGCTAGGGCATCACATCTTTATCTACTTGGATTTAAACAATAATTCTAGGCCTAGCCAACATTCTGCTAATCCATTCATAAAACCATTCATATCATCCACGAAACCTAGCTTGCAATTATTCATCAAGAAAAATACTATCTAAAGGGATCCGCCTATTTACATACATTTTTCCTATAGGATTTTCTCCTTGTGTTCTTGTTTTAATCTCTTTCTTGATCTTTGTGTTGTGTTCCTCCTCCACGGCCTCCTTGGGATTTGATATAGATTTATAGAAGAGGAAGATAACAATCATAAGAGAAAAGAAGGCCTTGATCCATTACCTCTGTTCTTGGGGAAAAAGGAAGAAGAAGAGAAAGGGGAAAAATCCTTGACGACTAGGGTTCTGGAAGGAAAGCCAAAAGTGTTGCCTTGTTTTCTTAGGTGCCTATTTATAGTAAAGGTCCAACTAATAATATATTATTTTCCTAATTTCTATTTTATGATAATTCTGGGTGTTACAGAATCAGCCGCGCTCTCACCACTCGGAGATGGCCACATCTCGCGTGCGCTGCGACCGTGACCAAAATGGAGAGTGGCGTGAACGAGTTGAACTACGCGTTTGCTGATATCTCATTGACTGCAAGGTTACAACGACATAAAGCCCGGATGAATGAGGGTCAACTTCACTTAGTACATGACCAAGGAGGAGTTTGCCTTCGCCCTCGTTGGCGGCTCATGGCTCTCATACCAATTGAAGAACGAGAAGGAGAAAAAGATAGATTTCTGTCGATTGGATTGGGACTCCTAGCTTGCGTCCATGACCTTATATGGCCGCTTGTCCGCTGCAATCCGCACATTTAGATACGGTCGTTACTCGCGTCGATGACGCGATCATCATAATCACATTGATGACTGTAACTGTTATCTCCATAATGAGGATCCCAACGGTCATCTCCATGATGACAATAATGACAATAACGGTCACATAATTATAACAGTTCTGAGATGATGGATAAATTGATTGCTAAAACTCATGAAAATTGACATCTTAAAATTATGGAAACTTTTTTTTTTAATTTGTTGCTTTTGTTCGAGGCTGTTCTTTCATTGCCAACTACAGGAAAGAAAGGTGACTTGTGTTGCGACTAGCGTACTTTAAAAACTTAAGCATTTTCTTAACCATTCATATATTTGATAGAAATTGGAATTTGTTCTTTTGATGCGTTGATTTCTTAAATGTTTCTCCTTCTTGCCAAGTCTTGTGCTTACTGCTAGTTAACTGAATTCTCTTGTTATAACTATTTTTTTTGTTTTTTTTTTTTTTTGCAAAATGATAGTTGTTCTTGACAGACAGTATAACAAAAATATAGATTAGAGACTATCAAAATCGTCTCAAATATATTTAGTATTGTTTTAAATTTAAAATTTGAGATGGTCAAATGATGAAAATCTATTGTTTGCGAAAATGTTAGTTGCAAAGGCACTGCCTCAAAGTGAGGCTATGTTTGAAGATCGTCTCGGTACGAGATCGATTCAATTTGAGTCACCAAAGATCTTCTCAACATAGGCTTATTGTTGTTGATGATGGAGAGAAGAGGAGATGAGATCGGGTGAAGAGGGAGGAGAGAAAATATGAAAGTGTGAAAAATCGTCTGTGTAGGCATCTATTTTTTCTAGACGATCTAACTGGACCGTCCCAAAATATAGGATTTCTTAATCGGACCCGATATTTTTCAAATTAAGGCGGTCTTCCATATCGTCTCTACTGGGGTGGTCCTTCTGATCATCGCCCAATTTGAGATAGTCCAAACCTCTCAACATAGCCTAGTTTAATAGATCAACTCGAATATTTGGTCATAATTTTCAAATTTTGTTATATTGTGATCAGGTCTTATCATTCTTCCTATTGATAGTTTGTGCCACAACTAATTCACATTCACGTTAATTGGATCCAAATGTCTTCATCCATTGCATGCTCTTGTAGACCTTTACAACAACAAAAAATTAATCATTGCCAATAATATGCAGGATGCTAAATAATCCAAGTAGCTTAACACAACTTCAGCTGTTTTATTATTTGTACGTAGAACAATATATAATATATGGCAAACATGATCTTTCAGAACATCCTTGGAAAAGCTTCATTCTTTCAGGGTTGCAACAATCTTCTCCAGATTTCGGTGCGAAGATCCGCCTTTCACGATGCTCCGGCGAGCAGCTTCCTTCAACACCCCGACCCTCGCCTTTATTCCGTCGTCGGCGAGCAACGCCTCCAACTTTTCCTTGACCTCCTCCTTCGTCACGATCCCTCCCTTGCCAGCTTCCAAGCTCAGACCAACTTTCCAGACGTTGTGTATGTAGCTATGGTTGATGAACTGGTCAGTGAAGTAGGGCCAACACAGGAATGGCAGCCCGCTCCAGAGTCCTTCGATGGTGGAGTTCCATCCGCAGTGCGACACGAAGCAGGCGACGGAAGAGTGCGCCAGCACCTGCTGCTGAGGGCACCATTCCACCACCATCCCCCTGCCGGCAACTCTGCTGCAGAAGTCATCGAACCACGCGTTCTTCCCATCTTGTGTTAGGTCCGAGCGCACGACCCATAGGAACGGCCTACCGCATAGCTCGAGGCCCTGCGCGAGCTCCTGGAACTGCCACTGCCCAAACACCGTGAAGCTTCCGAAAGCAATGTACACGACTGAGCCATCGTCCTGGCCGTCCAGCCACCTCATGCACGCCGTGTCCTCGCTCCAGAAATGGCCCACCGCTGGCCTCTCGGGTCTCTGTGTCGTCAGCAGCGGCCCGACGGGAATCATGTTGGGGAAGTGATCGAAGGTCGCGGACTCGATCTCGTAGAATGAGTTGGAAATGATGAAGTCCGCGAGATCGAGCGCACGGTTGTTGCTAGTCACGAGTTTGAAGATGGTGCTCTGCCCTTCGGGGTCGCCGGCGTTGTTCCACGGTAAGAGGGTTGTCTTCAGTGGCGGTGCACCGGGGAACAACTGCATCGTCTGCTCACTTTCACTCGGCCATCCTGCTCGTGCAGCCCGCTCCAGAGTCCTTCGATGGTGGAGTTCCATCCGCAGTGCGACACGAAGCAGGCGACGGAAGAGTGCGCCAGCACCTGCTGCTGAGGGCACCATTCCACCACCATCCCCCTGCCGGCAACTCTGCTGCAGAAGTCATCGAACCACGCGTTCTTCCCATCTTGTGTTAGGTCCGAGCGCACGACCCATAGGAACGGCCTACCGCATAGCTCGAGGCCCTGCGCGAGCTCCTGGAACTGCCACTGCCCAAACACCGTGAAGCTTCCGAAAGCAATGTACACGACTGAGCCATCGTCCTGGCCGTCCAGCCACCTCATGCACGCCGTGTCCTCGCTCCAGAAATGGCCCACCGCTGGCCTCTCGGGTCTCTGTGTCGTCAGCAGCGGCCCGACGGGAATCATGTTGGGGAAGTGATCGAAGGTCGCGGACTCGATCTCGTAGAATGAGTTGGAAATGATGAAGTCCGCGAGATCGAGCGCACGGTTGTTGCTAGTCACGAGTTTGAAGATGGTGCTCTGCCCTTCGGGGTCGCCGGCGTTGTTCCACGATAATTGGGCCGTCTTCAGTGGTGGCGCGCCGGGGAACAACTGCATCGTCTGCTCACTTTCACTCGGCCATCCTGCTCGCAGGAAAATTAAGTCATAAAAGTTGATATCACAGATATAAAGCCCAAGATTATTTTAGTTCTTCTCTGTAAACTTAAAAAATATTCCTCTATATTTTGTGAACTATTCCAACTTTTTTTTTTAGTTTACTCCCTGGCACCGTTTCTAATTAAATTATAACTTCTTGATTTATCTAATTATCATTTCAACGCATGGAAACATTTAAAATCGTATGTATATATAATATGAGATAAAAAAAGATTAGTGAAAATATTTTTTTATTTAAGTAGGTAATATTATGTTACATATTTCTTTAATTATAAGATATTAGATTTAAAATGAATCTTAATTTTTTTTATTTTTTTTTTGCATCCACTGTAAATATAATATATTACAATTAGAAAGTTAAATAATATTATATTATCTTGTTAAGTCGAAAATAATTTATTTTCATAAGAAAAAAATTAAAATAACTAAAAATCGTATAGTTTACCAATAAAAAATATTTTATTCACTTAATACCAAATTGTGATAAACGTTGAAATGTAACTAGGAAAATAAAAATTAATGCTAAAAAAATTGACTCGGTTATGAAATTTTTTTAATTGTTTAGATGGAGTAAGTATTCTAATACTTTATGAGAAAATCTGAAAACAATTCATAATTCAAGGAAAATTTGACGGAAATAGTCAAAATTTTCTTCGGTGTGCTTATTCGTCTGAATTATATTAAGTTTTCATTGCGGTACAACCGGAATAAGTCGTAAGTCGTGCACCACCATGTACTTGTTATATTTTAATTTAAACTTTTGAACAGGTGATTTATGTGCACAAATCAAATTTTATTCTACACTTTCCATCGTCACTCGAGTACTTTTTTGTCACTTCAAAATAAAAAATAATGCTATACAAATACAAGTTTACAACTGATTTGTCACTTCAAAATAATGCTTCTTTATGTTTAGAATAAAAAAAAAGATTGATAAAACAAAAGTTTAATTGCACACAAAAAAAAAATATCCATACGAAAATGAAAAATAGATTATTCATATGAAAATTCTATCGATAAATACAAAAAGACAGTGATCGGATAAGGATTCTATTTTTGCATGCAAAAAAAAAATTGTAGTTCATGAGGTATATATCCACATACCACTGTGAAGAAGAACTCCATCCTGGATGAGACTGGGAATCCTAAGCATGTGAGCCAAGCACACCGCAGAGGCAGGCCAGAAGGCGGCTCTCCGGAGTCCCATCTTCTCGGCCACAGTGAACGCCCAGCTCATGTTCTGATCAGCAACCATCCATGTAACCTTCTCCCCCCTCTCCTTCCTTTCCTCTATCACTCCCTCCAGCTGCTTCGGCATCGCCCTCAGGAAACCGTCCGTCAGCTTTCCCAGATCGTTGNTCATTGCGGTACAACCGGAATAAGTCGTAAGTCGTGCACCACCATGTACTTGTTATATTTTAATTTAAACTTTTGAACAGGTGATTTATGTGCACAAATCAAATTTTATTCTACACTTTCCATCGTCACTCGAGTACTTTTTTGTCACTTCAAAATAAAAAATAATGCTATACAAATACAAGTTTACAACTGATTTGTCACTTCAAAATAATGCTTCTTTATGTTTAGAATAAAAAAAAAGATTGATAAAACAAAAGTTTAATTGCACACAAAAAAAAAATATCCATACGAAAATGAAAAATAGATTATTCATATGAAAATTCTATCGATAAATACAAAAAGACAGTGATCGGATAAGGATTCTATTTTTGCATGCAAAAAAAAAATTGTAGTTCATGAGGTATATATCCACATACCACTGTGAAGAAGAACTCCATCCTGGATGAGACTGGGAATCCTAAGCATGTGAGCCAAGCACACCGCAGAGACAGGCCAGAAGGCGGCTCTCCGGAGTCCCATCTTCTCGGCCACAGTGAACGCCCAGCTCATGTTCTGATCAGCAACCATCCATGTAACCTTCTCCCCCCTCTCCTTCCTTTCCTCTATCACTCCCTCCAGCTGCTTCGGCATCGCCCTCAGGAAACCGTCCGTCAGCTTTCCCAGATCGTTGCGGTCCTCGCCGGGGGCCAATCCGTCGGGGATCCAGGCCATGTCGATCCCTCGGAACTCGCCGTCTTCCGCCGCCGCCGCCATGATCCGGCGGTGGTTGAACTCGGTGTTGACGAAGGTGACCTTGAAGCCATGCTCAACGAGGCAGTGAGAGAATGCTAGTAAGGGGATGACATGGCCCTGTGCAGGGAAGGGCAAGGCGAGGACATGTGGTGTGCTGCTCATTTGCTCTGCAAAGGGAGGAGGAGGAGGGTTTGTTTCCACCACCAACGCCTAATGATGATGGGTTGAGCTAATTCAAGTGCTGCCTCTACCAGTAAATATATATGAGGAGTTGTTACCTCACACCGATATAAATTAACAGTGTCAATACATGATAAAAGTCAAGTTTCGGTCGTTTGCACACAGCACTGATCTTTTTCTCAGTTGAAAAGTATTCAACTTTGCCACAATAATTTAAACCATATATACACAAATTATAATTGTAATATGTATACACGCTCTCAAAACTTTTAAATCAATAGCACTTTGATTCAATGGCGCATCATTGAATTAAAATAATACAGATTCAAGAGCGTTGAACGCATACATGCACCATGCAATCATAATTTATACATATATAATAATATATCTTTTTAAATTATATACATACATATATAATATTATTAATATTAATGAAATATTACTTTAGAACATCATTCAATATTAGAATTGTAATTAAACTTTTGATATGATATGATTTAAATATATATGTAGAGAGAGAGAATAAGACATATGTGAAATAGATTTTACTCTAAGCATATGGAGCGTCAATTGATTTCAGATATCTGATGTATAATTTAATTATTATTGAGCTATCTTTTAACAGTTTAATTTAAGTGCCTCAATCTCAATTATAAATTTTAGATCGAATGATGCACGTAGAAATAAAATATGCTTCACATATTCTTTAATATATATATACACACACGGATCGTATAGTACATTATATTTAAAATTTTGTATGAATCGAACCTTGAGTAGTTGAACCACTTGTAACTATGAGTACATGGAAAGTGATTATTAACATCATGACACCGGTCCTTAGATCTACAATGATCATAAATAGTTACCATCGCTATTAAAGGCATCAACAATGGCGAGTAAAAAAAGGCTTCTTTGAAAACAAGGTCTGATCGTTAAAATTAATTAATAGCAACCAAGGGTTTAGGGGTTCACTAAAAGCCTATGAACTATGACGATTTTTTCTCTTCACTAAAGAAATTTTGAATTAGAGGTTTCTAATTATCAATAAATTGGATCACTATGAATTGATGGGTTAACTAAAAAGATCTCCCGCAACAAATTCCAATACACAATATATTACAAAAAATAAAGTTTATATAAACATGTAAAGTATATTGTACAAAATTATGATAAGTGCCTTTACTAGTTAGTACTTGTGTACCACATGCAGTTGAAAGGTCGCAAGAAAGCTTATATATAGATATCCTCTATATTTTAAAATACATGAGTATCATAAATTTAAAGCGGACAAGCGAAGGATTTTATAAAAATATTATAGTAAATTTCGTGTGCTTACTTAAATTACATGAGACGATTTAATGGAACTTAATGGAAATAATACATTGATGACGATGAACTTATATATAATTATGATTTTTATCATTTTAAATTCATACTAATCACGATTTAAGATAAATAATTCTTTAAATGAGTTGGAAATAGTACAACTTCAGTTACTATTAAGTAATAAAAATTTGACATTCGTCCACTAATTATTGATTTGTTATTAAGGATCTGTTTGAAAACTTTGTAAAGTTTTCGTTTTAAGAAATTATAGTAAGACATTTTTTTGAAAGTGTCTTACAATAATTTTTTTTCGACGTAAAAAAAATTTAAATTTTCTAAACACCTTGTAACTACAAAAGGATAAAAGAGATAAAGAAGAAAGAAAAAAAATGGAGGTAAGAGTAGATAATTATTTTACGATATTTTTTATGTATTATATTATATTTTTATTTGACAAAAATTATTATCAAACATCTGTTTGTAAAAAAATTCGTCAAAAAAAATTACTATATAATAGTCAAATACTTGAACATTCAAATAGGCCCTAAGTTTCTATCATCACCGCAATCCGATGATTATCACCATCCGTCGAATGGATGTTGCAATATTGTGGCATGGCAAGTTCCGCGCGATCTTTCATTCGTTTTCTTTTTATTTGGATGTTTGGTGGGGGATTGTGATCTTCGTTCGTCATCTCACAATGTGTGGAACAAGATTTTCCAACATAGTTCAATAATTATTTGGCCGTTACACGATTTGAAGATATTCCCCTCTTCGCTTCTCATAATTGAATTTGGGGACAGTTTGATGTGGAGTAATCAACATATATTATTTGATTATCTACTAATTTTATCATATTTGACATTAATATATTATCAATAAAAAGTTATTTCTAAACTATTATCTCATTAATAATTAAAATTAACGCTCCTAAGGAAAGATGCATAACTTTTTCCTTCATTTTCATTTGTTTGATTGTTTGTTGGCAGGGGATGGAGGGATGGGGGTGTAGGAACTTTTTGTGCTCCATAATGGTTTCTTCTTCTTCCTCACATAATTGAATTTTGTCAGCTATTGCATGCATGTGGCAGTTGCAAGTTTGAGTGGTCATAGGCGTACTGTTAATGTTTTCACTTTTCACATCGTTCCAACTATTATATACCAATAATTTTGGATATCATTCATGTATCAATAATAATAAAAATAAAACTGTATCATGTGACCAATTTTTTTATTAGCAAAAGTAAAAATATAAACGTTAATATCCGTTAAAAATATATGAATATAAAAATATTTTTTACGAATTTAACTTTTTAAGATTAGTAATAAAATATCTAATTTAATATAATATCACAGTTAAATATTAAAGTTTGCATACAACATAATATTTTCTCATAAAAATGTGTGGAGTAGATTTGTAATTAAGATTCAAATATAATTTAAATAGTTTTGAATTATTTTTTAATAGTTTAATTCGTATGCTTTAAATTCAGCTTGCTACATTCTTATGTTAATTATATTATTTTATAGAAGTTGTTCAAGCCATTTAAGAAGAAAGAATCCTCAAAAGAAAATGCAAATGCATGTGCAACTTGCAATATGATGCATTCAGAAAAATGTTATTGTAAGATTGAAGCTTGCTTAATTGCTAACATGTGTAATAGGATGCATTTAGGATATTACAATTCTCATAAAAAAAAAAACAAACCTTTGAACGATTGTATCTAACATGTGCTCAAAAAATTGGATTTATAATAATTAACTTTGTATGGTAATCGTACTTTGACGTCTTTAATTGTCAATTTCCATGTTACCTAATAAGCAGGGATTCCTTGTTGTTGTCTGCTTTCGTGTCCTAAATATCATTCTTCTATAAGTGTTTTTGTTGATTAAGGAATGAATAGTGATAAAACATTATTGAAGGATCAATGGGGCAAAATGGTCACAAGATATGGCACCGAGGTTTTGAATGGTGGATGAACATTCGGATGAATATGCATTATGTCATTTTATTTTGTTGTCTATTTGGTCACGCTGCTTCTCTTGGCGTTTATGCACTCGAATATATATGATCACGTATACATGCCAAAGGACTTTGATGGATTACAGACCTTATATTACTTTTAAGCAATTCATTTAGTGTCCAATAGATATTCCTCTTGTACATCCGTTAACTAACAAAATTTTCAATATTAAATATTTAAATATAAGTTTTATTTTTCTTCAAAAAATATTATATATATATATATATATATAATATAATATCAGTACATGGAAAGTGATTTTTAACATCATGACGCCGGTCACTTAGATCTACAATGATCATTAATAGTTACGATCGCTATTAAAGACATCAATAATTGCGAGTAAAAAAAAGCTTCTTTGAAAACTTAGATCTGATCGTTAAAATTAATTAATAGCTACCAAGGCTTAGGGGTTCACTAAAAGCCTATGAACTATGTCGATTTGTTCTCGTCACTAAAGAAATTTCGAGTTAGAGGTCATATATCTGCCCGCTAATTATCAATAAATTGGATCACTATGAATAAAGTTTATATAAACATGTAAAGTATATTATACAAAATTATGATAGGTGCCTTTACTAGTTAGTTCTTGTGTACCACATATAGTTAAAAGGTCGCAAGAAAGCTTATATATAGCTATCCTCTATATTTTAAAATACATGAGTATCGTGAATTTACGTAACACCTTCAAAATCAGATATTGTCACCTGGCAAAATCATGACTTCAGGGACGCTACCATATAATATCATTACCTTTGATTTGACCATTTGACTGGTCAACCCCAGGACCACATCATATAAATACAATACTTTAAAACTGTACATCTTTGATATATAGAAAAATGCTAATCAGTCTGTTACATCAAGTCCAACAGAAGACTAAAATCTAACAATAGATTATAACAAAATACTAAAATAATAGGGTTCATCATCCTCTCCATGACAATCACAAGACTCAATCTTAGACCAGGATCCTATGACATGTGCAAGTAGACCATCACGGGCTGCATCATCATCAACACCGTCATCAATACCTAATTATCCTGAGGGCGACCTGCAAAATTGAATATGCAGGGAAGATAAAACCTCCCGTGAGTTTTGACACTCAATATGTAACAGGCATAAATAAGATAATATGGAGCAGGGATATCAATTAACAATACTCAACAGTTTCAATATTACAATGAAACAATTCTTTATCTTTCAATTTCAATACTCCATGGATGGCAAAAGTAGCAATTTATGTCTCATTTGGCGAGGTCCATATACTTTCTTTTCAATATACTTAAGTCATCATCAATCTATATCATTGTTTATTTATCTTGTGTTACTTGAAGTATTCATTATCAATCAATGTGAGCATTTATTAATGCAAGAAGATTCAGATTATCCCCCGGTGTCAATGTGGGTCTCTCTCTGACCAAGTCTCCATATCCATACAATAGTTCCCGAAGGAACGCAATAGTTCCCTAGAGAAGGAACGCAATAATTCCTTGGAGAAGGAACGCAATAGTTTCCGAAGGAACACAATAACAATAGTCCCCTAAGGGACGTAATAGCCGGGGGTCCTCCTCTTAAAGCTCAATTTCAATCACAATCATTTCAAATTTTAAATCCTATCTTGAGCTAGGTTATCATTAAGAGACACCTAAACCTACACCGCTCATCAATTCATATTCAATCAATCAATACAATCACCATCATCATAAAAATAAAACTATCTTTTTGGCATTAATGGAATCTGGTAACATCTGTCACGGCCCGTGACTGCGATGTCACGGCCCGTGAAGTTTATGTCACGGCCGGCGAGTTGCGGCCGTAACCTGGCATAATGTTACGTTCAACATGGTCACGGCCCGTGACAATCCTATTACGGCCGTGACGTAACAGGGTCGGTGATGGTCACGACTCGCGATGCGTCCGACCGATTGCCAACTCGACATCACGACCGTGACAAGTTGTCACGGTCGTGCCTGGGTGAATTCTTTCCATCGTCGACAGCCCGTGATCAGGTGGTCACGGCCGTGACTATCTCCATCACGGCCCGTGACAAATTTATCATGGTTCGTTACGGCCGTACCCATTCATACGGTCCGACCGAAATTGGGTCGGGATAAACACCACGGTCGTGTGCGCCGAGTGCATTCCATCATCACAGCTCGTAACCGTATGGTCACGGTCGTGATACTCTCCATCACGGCCCGTGATGCATTCATCACGGCCGTGACGGGACTTCTGGGCGTCGCCCGATCGTGTCGTTCTCTCGGCTCTCCATCACGGCCCGTGACATATCCGTCATGGTCGTGACGGGAAATTCCTGGGCGAATTTCGCCCCGTTTCATCTCTGAATAGTGTCGAGATATATTCTTTCCTTCTAGCATGATATTATATGGAGATCAATAGCCCTACGTTTTCTACATTATTTGGCTTTAAAATCTATATTATATAAATCATACTTTCACATAGAAATTTATTCCGAATCAATCCAAGAGAAAATCCTTCCTAGGGCATGAACTTCATCTATTCATCATGGAGATTTAAAATCTAGAATCTATGGCACGTGATTATCACATCAAATCCATCATAATACGATAAAAAGCCCTAGCATGCATTTATCTATCATGAAAACCTATTCTAAAGGGATCCGTCATGTTACATACCTTGCAATTATCTTCTATATGTCTCACGCCTTGGATGGTCTCTCTCCTTCTGCGCATTGTCCTCTGCGTCACCTTGTCCTGACACCAATCTCATGGTTGAAGCTTCAGATAGAGAAGAAATAAGAGAGGAGAAGGAGAGGAGAGAGAGGAGAGAACTCACCTCACGGCTAGGGCAGAATTTTATGTTTTGATAAATTATTTTCTTAAGGTTAGAGATTTATATAGGTGAGGGATTAGGATTTGGATGGATTTTCAATTGCCAAGCACTTATTTAATGATCCTTTAATCTAGGTCATCCATTTAATGTAATGAGGATTTGAGGTATTACAATTTAAGACGGACGAGCGAAGGACTTTATAAAAATTACTAGACTATATTTTGTGCGCTTACTTAAATTACATGAGACGACTCAATATAGATAATATGTTGACGGTCATGAACTTATATATAATAATAATTTTTAATATTCAAAATATATTTTAAAATATGTACGAGTTATGATTTAAGATAAATAATTTTTTAAGTGGCTTTTTTTAGAAATGATACAACCATAATTACTATTAAGTAATAAAAATTTGACATCCGTCCACTAATTATTGATCTGTCATTAAGTTTCTATCATCATCGAATCCGATGATTACCACTATCCGTCGAATGGATATTGCAATATTGTGGCATGACAAGTTCAGCGCTATCTTTCATTCGTTTTCTTTTTATTTGGATGTTTGGTGGGGAATTGTGATCTTCGTTCGTCATCTCCACAATGTGTGGAGCAAAATTTTCCAACACAGTTTAATAATTATTTGGCCGCTACACGATTTGAAGATATTTCCCTTTTCGCTTCTCATAATTGAATTTGGAGACAGTTTCATGTGGAGTAATCAACATATATTATTTGATTATCTACTAATTAATTTTATCATATTTGACAAGAATATTACTATCAATAAAATTGTATTTCTATATTATCATCTCATTAATAATTAAAAATAATTAACGCTCATAAGGAGCATGTAGGATGAGATGCATAACTTTTGTCCTTCGTTTTCATTTGTTTGATTGTTTGTTGGCAGGGGGTGGAGGGGTGGGGGTGTAGGAACATTTTGTGCTCCACATAATTGAATTTTGTCAGCTATTGCATGTGGCAGTTGCAAGTTTGAGTGGTCATAGGCGTACTGTCACTGTTTTCACACCGTTCCAACTTATATACCAATAATTTTGGATGTCATTCATGTTTGAATAAATAATAATAAATAAATAAATAAAACGATATCAAACCAATTTTTTTATTACCAAAAGTAAAAATATAAAGGTTAATATTCGTTAAGAATATAAAAATATACAAATATATGAACTTTACATTTAGAATCATTAATAATATATTTAATTTAATATGATATCAAAAACAGAGATTTTAATATTAAATATTGATGTTATTGTTATGAAAAAATAGGCGAGAGAAATATCAACACAGAGAAGACACACGAATTTACGAGGTTCACCTTTAACTGGGCTACGTCCTCGGGCGACGGCTAGAGTTGTTTCTTTAATGTGGAAAAACAGAATCCAAACCCTATGGAGTTTATATATGGACTCCCAATACAAAATAGGAAACATAAGCCCTAAGACTCTCTAGGTTTAAAAAAATAGCAGAGACCCCGTAGGGGACGGGCGGCTTCGCCGCCCCAAATATTCTACGATTGTGATGCGCAAAGGGTCATATGAGTTTCCACTGGATTAAGATTCAAACCATTATCAACAGTTAGAAATATATAAATATAAGGATATTATTTTTTTATGAGTCTAAATTTTAGAATAGTTAGCAATACATCTAATTAAATATTTATTTTATAAAATTGTCTTGGCTTAGTTCATTGGGGGTCCAAATTTCTTAAATATATTAATGGGAAGGTAGGCCCTCATTACATATGGGTTGCACCTTATTGTGGAGATGCAACTATTCGTTTTTTGAAATTAATCTTTGTTCCGAAGTTTAACTTATCGTTTCTCTTTATTATTCATACAATATAAGTTGTGAATCATTAATCATATTTTATTGTTTCTCTTTATTATTTCATTTATAATCGTAGTTTAATTAGCTGCAAACATTATAGGAAACGGTGGGGTGGGGGTTTAATGGGTTGCTTTAGAAAAAGGACTATTTGTGTTAGGGATAATTACATCCAAAAGAAGAAGATCCAAAGAAGAAGATCAAGATTTATGAAAAAGAAATCTCATAAAGAATACAATCATTTGTATATCTTCTAACTCTAACTCTAAGGATAAAAGTTGTGGTCTATTTGGCTAAGCTTATAAGTAGATTAAAACTATTTACAAGTTGATTTTAAAAATTCTCTATGTTTGATAAATAAAAATTGTACTTATGATTTTTAAACACTAATAAGTCGATTAACAAAATAGTTAATATTTCATAAAATAAATTATACAAATTTAAGAATCGTACATATTTGTATAGTATCATATAAACTCTTAATTTTTATAGTTTATAAGATTTAACATAACTTTGTAACTAATTTATGAGAAAAATCTAATAGTTTAAGTCATATAAGATTCAGCACCATTTTGACTTATTTTATTTATTTAAGCTCTTAAGTTTGTAAGAGTTTAAAGACTTAATTCTAGAGTTTAATTAGAAAATTTATATAAGCACCTTCTTAACAACTTATATGAAATTTGTTTCACTTTACGCCCACCAAATATTTATTTTTTATTAACAGCCTAATTCATATGTGACCCATATAACTTTCATTAGGAGGTATTTCGTCATAATTAAACTAATTAAAGTAAAGTCCAAAAATTATGATGGTAACCAAAAAATATGAAATTGTAGTACTTCAAAAGAATTTCTATAGAGCCTAGACCTATGTATTCAAGGACACCAACTACAAAGCATCTTCACTATATTTGAAAACTATGTGTGTTTTCATTTTGATTAGTATTCAAGACAATGTTGTCACTATAATACCTGCCCTAGATAAAATAGAAAAGAAAAAGGAAAGGGAAGAGAAGGTGGGACCATAGCCACGGTCATTACCTATTTGACCCACAAACCTACTCATAATCCCTCATTATATGAGCCCTCAAACCAGATTTTATTACCTTTTTCTCTCACCTTGGAGCTCCGACATAGGAAACTCAGCCCGGAAAGCTTTAATCCAGGATTAAATCCAACTCTCTCCATTTTCAGCAACAAATCAGCAAGGAGAGGAGGGATTGAGTCAAGAATCAAGGGAAGGGGTTGCCAGAGCTTGGAGAAAGAAGGGGATAAGAATATCAAAATAAAAAGAGAGGGAATTGGAGCAAAAATAGGTATGGAGAAAGATCCCCACATTGACCTTGTGCCAATGTGGTTTTAATAGATTGTTATATGTCTTAGAAACATGAATTGAGTTGATATAATATTCAATTGCCAATTAGGACAACTTATGTAAAATGTTTGCATAATGCCCTAATTTATATGATAGCTAATGAAATTAAAATATTCATATGCTAGATATTATTTACCATGAGATTGTCATTGTATTGATTGAGCATGATAATGTAATGAACCTTTATTGGTTGATGTATTAATTGATATCAATAACTTAAAACCCTTACGATTTACACTTTGTTTTTCTGAATTTTGTGATAGTCGGTTGACCGATCTCAAGGGAGGTCCGACCAACTATCAAGATGGTGGAGCATTGGACCCGACCGACCATATCTCGATTGAGCCCAAATGACCGCAGTAGTGAAGGTCGGTTGGACTAGGTTCAACCGACCTTTATGTCGAACGACCGTCGTATGGTGAGTCGGTTGATCGCCCTTGGGAATGTTCGACTAACTCTGTGGTCAATATAGGGAGTCGATTGAACTGGGTTCAACCTACCACCAGGTCGAATGACCACCAATAGCGATAGTTGGTCGATCGACCTGAGGGTAGGTTCGACCAACCTCACGTAGAATCGATAGATTGTTAATGATACTTAGTTTATCGAGTCCATTGATTAATGGCCTAGCTCACGTGTTACATGCTTAGTCTTAATAGGTTAAATTATTAATGTATTAATGTATTGATTGATTGAATTGACCGATGGAGTGAGATTGAGATATTTGTCGGATTGGGGATATATTGTCCACATATTGTATTGATCCAGACGTAAGAATTGGTGGATTGCTTTGCTCAAAGTCCACAGGAGCTAGTGCATCCCATGATTTAGCTAATCATATTGATGACTATAATGTACCCAATATTCCAATGATTGTTAATGGCTCATATAAATTAATTGAATTGAACATAGAGTTGTCATTTAATGATTGATGGATAAATAGTTCAAGGAACCTCATTGTTATCGTTATTGATGGATCACGAATCCTAATTGTATTGAAATGAGAAAGGCTCATATTGAAATGGGGACCACTACATATGTGGACGACTATATGGGAACGACTCAAGAAAGTTACAAGATGGACTTCTAGTTATCAAATGACAACAAACAAGATAAAGTCTATCATGAACATATTGTTATTGATATTGAACATTAGGAAGTCTAATATTATTGAATGTTCATGCCATTGTTTGATTGCTTGATATTGAAATTGCTAAAGTCAAACATATAATGATTTAATTGATATTGTTCCATTATTGTGTCAAGGTTATGCATATTCATGGTTATTTCTATATTGGTCATATTGATTATTATTGTTATCATATCATTATTGCTTTACATACCAGGCGAAAACTCATGGAACTTTATCCCCTGCATTAAATCTCGTAGGCTGACAGGGTTGTTATATAGATGGTGGCTCTACTCTTGGCAAGAAGATTGCACATGAGAAATGTTGAGTATCAAGTCGAAGGTTGCACTTGGCAAGAACGTCATGATGTTATTGACAAGGAACGTCACACATTCATGACAATCATGTAAATAATAGCAAGGACTATTGAAAGGAGCACAAGTAGAACAAGAAGTTCTAGTCGCTCAAGTTCTTATGAAAGATTCATAAAGACCAACCCGCCTATATTCACCAGTGATAGAGATCCCACAAGGCTGCATCATAATTGGTGACCATAGAAGAAAAGCTTGAAGTATGTGGCTGCCCTAAAAAGCATATGGTGACTTATACCATGCATCATTTGATTGAACATGCCAAGGATTGATGGAAATCTGGGGAAAGAACTGAGTTTTCCGATGAGGATAGAATCAGTTGGAGAAAGTTCAAGAAGACTTTCGAAAATGAGTACTTTCCACAACACGTAAAGGAGCAAAAACAAAGAGAATTTTTTACTTTGCAACAAGTAGAATGTCATTGGAGGAATATGTCAACCAGTACATTAGTTTGGATAAGTATAGCCTTTTGGGAAAATTTGAAAGAGCAAGGGCAAATAGATTTGTGAAAGGTTTGAGTCTTGGACTAAAGATGAGAGTGGTCTTTGAAGAAACTCCTGCACTAGCCAAGGCAATTGAAAGAGCAATTATAATTAATTGAACTTTGAAGAGTCAAAAGGAGGACTACAAAGGGAAAACACCACAAAAAAATGAAAATAAAGGCAAGGGAAAATATAGCAAGAAGTGGTGGAAGACACCTAGAAAAGGAGAACCATCAATATGAAAGGTTACTGTGTGTGCTAAATGTGGAAGGGGACATCCAGGTGAATACTACATGAAAACAAGAGTGCTTCAGTTGTGGCAAGCAAGGCCATCATGTAAGAGATTGCCCTTCGTGAAGCTCCAAGAGACAAGGACAAAGTTAATGAGGCTCCTTAAATATACCAAGGAGAATTTATACTATCCAAGTAGAAGAAACCTGTTGTTCTAATAAACTGATACAAGGTACACTTCTTATAGCAAATTGTTATGCAAATGTATTATTTGATTCGGGTCCTACGCACTCCTTCATTTCATATGATTTTGCTAAGTTGTTAAAGGTCAAAATAGAAAGAATGTATTGTGAATTGGAGATGTTGACCCCAATTAGAGATGTATCAACTAGAAGGTACATTTTAAATGTTAGTGTGCAAGTTGAAGATGTCAACTTGCCAGCTGATTTGGTAGTGCTACTTATGGTAGACTACGATGTCACACTTGATATGGATTGGTTATCCTACCATGACGTGATTATATAATGCAAGAAAAATAAAGTGATCATTTTACACCGAGGAAAGATGCCAAATAGTTATTCAAGGGGTAGCATCTAGCGAGCAAAGGATAATGATCTCGACAATGAAGGAAAACAAATTATTGAAGAAGGGTTCCAGATGATTTTTTGCAAGTGTGTCTATGAATAACCCATAGCCAAAGACGTTGGAATGAATTCATGTAGTGCATGAATTTCCTGAAGACTTACCTAGATTACCACCCGAAAGGAAAATTGAATTTCATATTGATATAATTCTAGGGACAACATCAATTACTAAACCACCTTATCGCATGGCGCTAGTAGAGAAGAAGGAATGGAAGCCCCAATTGTAAGAACTACTGGACAAGTAATTTATTCGACCCAGTGTAACGTCATGGGGTGCGCCGATGTTATTTGTAAAGAAGGTCATATCACTTAACTTGTGCATAGATTACAAAATGCTCAACATGGTGATGATCAAGAACAAATACCCATTGCCATACATTGATAATTTGTTTGATCAATTGTCGATGACATCGATATTTCCTAAAATTGATTTAATGAGCGGCTACCATCAATTGAGAATAGCCGAAAATGATATATCAAAAACTACTTTTCGATCAAGGTATAATTATTACGAATTTTTTATTATGAATTTAGACTGACGAATGCTCCTGCAACGTTTATGAACTTGATGAACAAAATTTTTAGATCATATCTAAATCGATTTGTGATAAGTGTGATAAATGCATACGTATAGTTAGCATAACTCACCTATTTCATAGCATTATCACATGATTCAATATATATTACATCAATTCCTCAAAGAATTACTATCTACTCAAAGTCGGACAATTCTTGCAGGATTCCGAAGGTTTGAATTGGACAACATTACAAAGCAATAGGTTCACCTCCAAACCGTAGCCATTCACCTCCAAACCATAGCCAGAAGCTCCAAACCGTAGCCAGACACTGTTCAAGTCACCACAATTCAAATGAGGATGATTTCGCTACG
>LTAE01001091.1:33129-62705 GCA_001647135.1 Pontederia paniculata | reverse complement strand
CCCCCCTCTTGGTGCCATCTAGATCTTACAAATATTTTTTTAAAATCTCGGCTTTTTTTATAAAGTTGTTTTAAGTCTTTCTCTAATTAATTCTTTATTGTAGGTGGAGTTCAAAGTTAAAGAGATGAAACATTTGACTCAGTGTACTCAAAATGAAGATACTCTAAAGAGTAATAGAGATCTCTGGGTTGAGCATGTTGGCATCAATAAAGGACATGTTTATGACTGTAAATCTTCTACATGTTATGCTGATTTCCCATCCTTCCGCGGAATTAATCAGGACCGTCACCTGTAATAGAAGATAGACTCTCTTCAACATCAATTGCAAGTGAATCAACAACAACTTCAAGAGAATCAAGAACAATTGTGAGAAAATCAGAATCAATTGCGACAAAAGGAAGAATCAGAAAAATAAATGCAACTGAGACTGAAAAAACTTGAGAGAAGTCAAAGTAATCAAAAGAAGGAATTCAAATTATGATAAATGCAATTTATGAGGAAACAAAATCATCAACAATCCAAAGAGCTCGAGGAGGAGGAGGAGGATGACGATATTTGGTAAGAATGTTCATTTGTCATTTACTTTAAATGTTGCATAATTTAATGTTGTAAGGACGAAGAGGAGGAGAAGAACAACGACGAAGATTTTGAGTGATTTGTATAACTTTTAAGTTATATCAGTTAATTTTTTCTTTTTTTGAAAACTTGTGCAAATATGTTTTCAATGATAACTTTTAATTCAGTGGCAAACGATGAGAAGGAGGCATACGCCGACAACGACGAGGAGGATGACGACGAGAAGGGGAAGGATAAACTAACAAAAAAGATATATAAAAACTGTGATGTGAATTATTTGTGATTCCTATATTATATGTGTGATTCTTACTTTCTACATTTATATATTGTATATTTTGGAGACTATGAATTTATATCTGGGGTAATTTGATAAAACCCCCCAAATGGACGGTCAGGGCCTCCCCATTTGGGGCGGTCTCTGAAGACCACCCCATTTGGGGCGAACTAGTTCCAGTTGCGACTGCACGCTTTGGCCGCTTGACCGTCTCAAATGACGAATTTGAGGCGGACTTGATATATTTGGGAGGGTCATGATTGTCTTAAATTTGATTTTTCTTGTAGTGATAAATGAATCCACCTATAGAAGGGCTCCATATAATTTGATAAAAAACTATCACATCACATAGAACATAAAACACAATATTTTTTCCACTGCTAAGAGAACTACATTACTATAGATGCTTACTCAAAATAAATTTAACAACCACAATAGTAACAAAACGGTGAACAAAACCACAACCGGCTAATACTAATTCTCCATGCATCTAATTATCTTGCTCGATGCCCCTGTCCATGGTTTATTAATTGCATGATTTCCATGTCAAACATACTTATACAAAATACATATATATTATCATATAGCATATACGTAGTATATATGCATTCATGCACGCAAACAATTACAAATGATCTAACGTACGTACAAGCTCAACTGATCAGCTCATGGCACTACAACCGGCGGCGCCGTGAAACCTGGAATTCCTGGGAACAGCGGCCGCAGGAGTCTGGCAGGTGGTGATGGCGGGAGGAGAAAGTACGGGATGAACGGCGGCAGCGGAAGTTTCGGAATGAGCGGAGGCAGGAATTGGACTGGCGGAGCTGGAGGACGAGGAGCAAGTGGTGGCAATGGCAGGTCCTGGATCAGCGGCGCCAATGGAGGCAGGAGGCACAAGGAAGGGGTGTTTGGAGGCGTAAAGGGCATGAACTTCCTGCTGGGTAAAAGCTTTGGCAAGAGCTGCGTGGCCGCACCGGGCGGCAGGTGATCGGCAGGGCTGGCGGCGGCAGCGGTGGCGGGAGGAAGCACTGATGCAAGTTGCAGGAAGACGAGGACGAGAGCGGCAGTTGCTGCGACGAGCCTGCCGGCCGTGGCCATTGTGGACGTGAGCAGGCTTCTGCAATAATTAGATTTTGGATTAGTTTTGGATGCAGAATGCTGAACGTTGCAGGTTGCCCTTTATAGATGTCCTCAAGAATAATCATTAATTGGATGCATAATGCTAAATTAAGTAGTAGTTATATAATTTTACGTTACATTAGAAAATATACGGTTTAATATTTGAATCAGACTTAATTTGGACATAAAAAAATATGTCTATTTTATAATATTACACATGTAAAACTATTTCTAAGTTCACACGATCAATTATTTCTGAAATGAAATATGTAGATGATATTTAGTTCAATGGATTAGCTAATTTAAATCACACTTCATATTGCTTCACGTTCAAGTCATGCTCGCATTGCATTAATGCCCTATTTGGCACGCTTCTAAAATAGCGTCTATAGTAGCGTGTTAGCAAAATCAATACGTTATTTAAGGTGTTTGACAAGCACAATTAATAATAACGACAAGCGATTGAAACTCAGCGTTTTGAAACGCTTGACATACAAACATCTAGGATAGCGACAAATTTATGAAAATTTATTTTCGAATATACCCTCACTCAAAATATTTTAATATTAGTTAATATTTGTATGATACACTTATTATTTTATATTATATGATCACTTTATTATTTTTTATTATTTTATTAATTTATAAATTATTTGGTTAGCTATATATTTGATTATTATTTATTAATATTAAAATATTTAAAATAAAATGTGTTATTAAATTTATGACACATATATTAATGCAATTTATTAAATAATTATTTATTTTTTTAGTCATTTTACATTTATTGATTTGTTCAAATGTTGTATTTGTCAATTTTTTTTATTAAATTTAATAATTCACTCGCTACGCTAATCGCTATTCGCTATTAACCGCTAGTACATGTCTAGCAGAGCCTAAATAAATCATGATTCCAAAAAAGGAATATTTAATATCATGGAGATGTTGAATAATTTTGTTTTATTCTCGTGAACTATTAATTTTTAATGTCATAAAGAAATAATTATTACATTGATGAAAGTTATTATTTGACCAAAATCACATTTATGGATCAAGAGGTCTTAAATTTAATGGATTTATATACCTATATATTGATAATGCCTTGAATATGATATTAACTCAGTGAAAATTCATATGACTCCCAGCGCATCACAGTCGCTCGAATAATTGGGACGACAAATCTATCCGTCCCATACGGGTGTCTCTGCATCTTGTATCATCTACTATTTTTTCGCATTAAAGAAAAAACTTTAGTCGTCGCTCAAGGACGTATCTCAATTAAAGGTGACCTCATAAATCTGTGTGTCTTCTCTATGTATAATTTTTCTTTGTCGCCTATTTTTCTGTAACACTATATATTTATTTCTAATTATTTTTTAAACTTTGTATTAGACTCGTGGGTATATGAACGCTATTGTGTTTGGTTTATTTTTACATTGTTTTCTCTTCCGAAATATTTCTGTTTGGATCCAAAAAAATATTATATTTATTTTTATATTTAAATATTGTTATGAATAACAAGTTAATCAAGCCTAAGTTAGATTCTATATACAAGCATGTTATATTTTAAATGGATTGTAGAAAATACTGTAGATAAAATTGATGACTTCACACAAATTATTTGTTAAATTTGTTTTAATTTCTCTTTATTACTAGTAATATTATGGATCGATGATATGTGCAACAACCAACAAAACAGCAACAACACTTTTCAAGTGATTCTTTCCCCAACCAGTAATTGTTGTCAACAATATATCAACCACCACACATTGTTAAGTTGACAGATTTGGGGTTTAGTTAACCAGGAGCACATAACGGGACATATGAATGCTAAATTATATATAATTAACTAAGAATAAGAGAGCCGATTAAGATGTTTGGAGTTTAATGCTTATTAACGAAATTTATGTATTCCTTCATCTTCTTATTATTTTGTATTAGACCCATGAGTTTGTCTTTGTAATAAAAAAACTAAGACTATAGTCTCTTAGATATTAATGTCTTTATATTTGATCCACAAGAGAAAACAAGTGTGTAGCACTTCTAAACATGAATTTAGGTTAGTATGTTAAGAGATGACTCATGTGTTCTATTGTTTGGTATAATTGAACAATTTTTTGATGTATTCCTAAATAAGAATTAACTAAGAATAATATAACTCTTATTTACGTATTTAATTACTGCAAGAAGTTAATGTCCATGTTCATATAATTGGAAAGGGCACATATATTAGTTGACATTTTATCACAAAGTAATGCCAGCTGCAAGTTAATTTGTATTGTTCACGAAGACTAGTATTTGGGTTGAGTTGGGATTCAATGCAACGTAAGCAGAATTGCTATCATGCACATGATATAAATTAATGATGCACACACGTAGCATATTTGCATGCAGCATGCACAAAAAAATTCAACATAAATTTCATGTGATTAAATATTCTTTATGTTGTATTTTTATGAGTGCATGTTTTGTTGCATGCTAGGGAATAAGAATCAAAATTTCAATCCGGAAGTAAGATGATACAAACATGATATTCTAATGGATTCAATGGAGGTGCTACCTATGATAAATTCAATGACTTTATAATAAATTATTTAAGAAAGAGAAGATATTATATCCATCATAAATTTAATATCTTATGATAGATAAGATAAATAATACACCTACTTAAATAAGTAGCATCTCCATTTTTTCTTATTATGATATTATTTTTACTTCATGTTTTTTCTTGAAAGTTTTTCACTGTTACAATTGTAACTGTTACATTAGGACTTTTTTGTTTTGCTGTAAATGCCTTTACAAGT
This sequence comes from Pontederia paniculata, assembly GCA_001647135.1. NCBI lineage: Eukaryota > Viridiplantae > Streptophyta > Magnoliopsida > Commelinales > Pontederiaceae > Pontederia > Pontederia paniculata. The sequence goes on along the minus strand of LTAE01001091.1, from coordinate 57,932 downwards.
AAATGGAAATGCTGTAAAGGTGTGAATTAGAAGTAGAAACACAAAATAATTCAAAATAAAAATCGAATTTGAAGCACGCGCGGAGAACTCCAGAATTTTATATTTGTTTTAGATTAATTATCTAATTGGTTATTCATCAAGAGATTTTCGGTTCAAATTATAATCTTTACATTATATGCCGCCCAAAACTTTGCCTTTGCAACCATGAGAGTTTTGATTTATTTGCTTCATTTATACACAATATTTTATTAAAAATATGAAAAAAAGTGTAGCCCAAGTATCTACATTTGTTATTGATTTGTTTCTCATATTTTTTTGCTATAAGTATCTAACACCTACTATAGCCATACATGCACATTTGAGCACTACACATACAATAAAATGGTCATCATACATCCTTAATAATGTAATGTATCACATTGTCCTTTTATACAAATCGTCTAATTTTTGAAACACTTATTTATGATGTCTCAATTATTATAAAGCATTGAAGGTGTCATTATAATTCACGTCCCATTTTTTAAAAATTAAAGCACAATAATTTTAGCATATTTATACGAGTTCAAATCATAACCACGTTTCGATATTATATCTTCAAATTTAATAATTGAGGCACGAAATATATGTCATCATATAGCAACATTATTTGAAATGTGTCCAAAATTTTGAAAAAAATATAAGAATGCAATTGATTTGATTTCAAGTTATAATAATTTATTAATGTTGTGTCACAATAAATTGTGATACAAACAACTTATGTCAAGATATAACAATGCTAATGAAATCGTGAGACTGAGAATCACAATCGCTTTGTATTTTAATTGGTATTTTTAATATTGTTTCCCAAAAGAGTATGATGCAAATAACTTACGTCTACATAACTACATATAGCAACACTTGTGAATTACATAATATTTTTTGTTAGCAATAAAGAGACACAATTTATTTGCATTTCAAGTTACAATAATTTATGTCTCCATATAGCAACGCAAATAATTTATGTCTCCATAAAGATTGTGTCCCAAAAAATCACAATGCAAATAAGTTATGTCTCCATATAGCAACGCTTGAATTGCGTCCTAATTGTTGTGAATAGTAGAGAGACACATTGAGTTGTATTTTAAATGAAAATAAGGTTTTTTAATTATTTTACCAATAGCAAAAAAATTATGATGCAAATAATTTTCCTATATAAGATCGCTATTTGAATTGCGTCCTAACTTTTTTGTGTAATAGACGATGCAATTGATTTACGTTTCAATTCATAACAATATCTTTAATGTTGTGTCAAAAACAACTGACAATAATAATTTGCATCCTCATATAACAACACTATTTAAATTGCGTCATAAATTTTGTGAGTAAGAGATATATTTGACTTGTATTTCAAGTGACAACAACACTTTTCATATTTTTGTCCCAAAAATTATGACGCAAACAAGTTGCATCCCCATATAACAACAAAATTTTAGTTGCATCCTAAATTTTGTGAGTTAAAAAAGAGACATTATTCATATATATGCATCATCACTACTAGAAAATAATAAATTTGGGAGGAAATTTTCGATCACAAATTGTATAAAATTGATCGCGAATACACCTTCATAATGGAATTAATTTGTGATGGATTTAGAATGTCTAAAAAACACTCGTTATAAATTGGAATGCGGCGAATTTTTAGTCCATCATAATTTGTGACGAAAATAGTCTGTCATAAATTGTGACGGGATCCATTACGATCTATCACAATTTGTGAGGGATGGTGATCCATCAAAAATTGTGAAAGACAATAATCCATCACAATTTGAGAGGGATTTTTCTTCTGTCACAAATTTATAAATAAATTAAAAAAATACTAATTCACAATAGATGCAGATGCGTAGGGGTGTTTCGTGTCAGTGTGCTTTCCTTGCCCTTGCATGGCCCAAAACAATTACAAAAAAATAGTACCTTGGGTGGTCAGGGGTGGGAGCTCCGATGGAGAGGAGAAGGGGCAAGCTAATATTTATAATACTTTTTTGTGACAGACTTGAAGTCCGTCGCAATTTGTGACGGCCTTTTCCATCACAAACTGTGATGTACTAGGAATCCGTCACAATTTGTGATGGAACATAGTCTGCCACAATTTGTGATGGACTAGTATTCCGTTACAAACTATGATGTACTAGGATTTCGTCACAATTTGTGACGTACTCGATCAATCACAAATTCTGGCAGATTTTACGTCCGTCATAAATTGTGAGGGATTTTTATTTGTCACAAACTTAAACCACGTCAAAATATTTTCCCGCCATAATTTATGATGAAAGTGTTTTTTTTCATCTCAAATTTTGACACAAATTGAGAGGGATAACTGACCGTCACATATTTTCGTTGCAATTTCACTATTTCCTTATGGTGCATATTTAATAAAATAAGTACAATATATTAATGTCTTTAAAGTAAAAACACAAACTAGGGTAGAAATTAAATTAGGATTGACTTATGTTACATCTTTTTCACTTTGAAATTTCTCCATTATTTAGAACGCATTCACAGAAGCATTGATACACCCTATTCATAGAGGTGACTAGAGCCATCCTCCCTCGTCATAGGGGTGGGGCGCCGAAGGTCCCTGGAGAATTTTAACATATCTCCATGTCAAGCTGTCGGGCGCCGAAGGTCGACTTACGTGCGCTTAGGGCTGCCAGCACGTGGCTTCCCTTGCGCGTAGGAGAAGCCCACTTTGGCATGCGGCCTTCCTACACACAGTGAAGCCCGCGTGCGGGTGCCTTGCGCACAGGGAGGCCAAGTGCGGCCTTCCTACATGCGAGGAGGCCAACACACAACCTCCTCGCGTAGGGAGGTCGCACGTAGGTGCCTTGCGCATAAGGAGGCTAGTGCATGACCGAGGTTCTACTGCCACACGGGGAGGCTGCGTGCAGCCTTCCCAGGACAGTGACACACCGGGTTCCCTGCATGCAGAGCCACCGTGTGCGGCCTCTAATCTCACACATGCAGGGAGTGTGTGAGTTTATCACATGCACATTCTTTTTATTGTAAGTGGATATTTAATTACATTTTTTTTATTCATTGAAGTGGATTTTTTTTCAAGCACTTCTATGATTGAGATTATCTTGTGTTCAAGCTTCAATCGTCATGTGTATTATTAAGGTGCAGTCTCTCTTTTATATTTTCAAGACTTTCAAGTCAATATTCATTTGTCAAATTATTTTTCAATGTGACATTTGATTTAGATTTTTATTGTATGTATAACAATATTATATGGTTTCTTAGGTACTAACAGAATCAAACAACCAAAAGGAGGACCCTTTTGTGGGAAAGATTTAAAAAATTTGTAGAATGAAGATCACATTATTGTGGAGTGCAATCAATTTCATCAACAAAAAATAGAGACGGTAGAGTTTTGGGAGGTTGGAAAGAGTATAATTGCTCGAAGGTCAAATTTGTGTCCGTTAAATTATTTGACATGGGGATGAATGCCCGTGACATTAAAACAATAGATGACTAATTTAATTCAAGTAAACATTAGATTACAATAATTATTAATTTATCCTCTCTTTTAAGAACTTTGTTTTTAATAATTTTTATATTAAGAAATTGCGAGTGGAATTTGTTATTCTTGTTAATAGTGAAGTAAGCAAATGAATTCTCAATTCAACTGCAAATGAATGGAAGAGTTACAAATTCAATTTAAAAGGAAAATATATGGTTGGCGCAAAAACTAAGCTAGAAGTTGCAAGGGATCCACCAAAACATATTCCTCTTTAATAATTGATTGATCTTGTCCACTATTGCTTATCTGATAAGGACATTGTAATTTAACTTAATATTTTTAATAATGATGTTTACAATTTATTACTAAAATGCTCATTTTTATAATTTTTAGAATACTTCTGAAATTGGGGAAAAGGACATGCAAGTCAAGTCGCACCTCATACGTCGAGATCACAAAGTTTTGCTCGAAAATGACGATTATTTGTACGATAACATTTCATTTATACATAAAGTTTAATTTCTTTATTAATTTATATATCATTTTTAAGAATTTTTCTCATTGCAACAAAAGAAACATAATATAGATCCTGCACCAATGGAGTGGTGCTCTATAATTTATGAACACAAGGATGAATGATTTGTAAATGAGGCTTCACAATAACTAGTGATATATAAAAAATATTGTCAAATTGTATATTGCTTTTCAATTTAGAAAGTTTATATATGATATTTTAAAGTATACATTATATATTCTGACAAAATAAGTATACAATATATATTGATTAATTTGATGATTTATTAAATAATTTCTTCATTTACAGGAGAAAACTACCACATAAATGGTAGAACAAACAATAGATTCTGAATAAGATAACTTTACTATTAGTAGAAGAAGTGTACAATGAATTAGTAAGACCTAATGCATATGATCGAGTAATTGGCTTTGAACTTAGAATTAACGCAAAAGTACAACGATCTCAAAATCCTACAATGATGATTATTGAAAGTTTTGATGTTGAGCAACTTGTGCAAACTCATGTTCAAGAAATTAGGGAATAAATGGAGTTACAATTTGAAGAAAAAAATGCAAAAATGGAGAAGAGACATCAAGAACAAATTTCTTCTATATATGAACAAAAAAGAGATATAAATTCATCAATGGAACATTTAATAGGAAGCGTAGAAGAATCATCAACTTCATAAGTAAGTAATTTATTTTGACTATATTAATAAATTTAAAATATTATTTTTATAATTATTTGATTAGAGATTTTCTTTTTCAATTGTTTATTAATGTTTTTTCATATGAATAGGGGCATGAATGAAGGAATTCAATTATCAAAATGCAAACTCAAGTTTCATTGTCATGGATGATTTTAGATTAGTAATTTTATTTAGTTCAAATATCTTATCATGTAGACAATATTTTATAATATTATTTTATGAATATTTGATGTCGAATGACAAATAAACATATTTCAAGTTGATACAGTAATTTTTGTTGTTACTCCAATGAACATTTTTAATTTGGAAAACTTTTATTTAAATTTTGCAAATGCATATGATCAGAAAACTTGTATAGCATGTAATTTGGAACACATTAACAAAGTGTTTTTACATTTGAGATGATTTTTATCTACAAAAATAACAGTGTCCTTGCTAAGGACGCATTGAATAATGTTCTTATGATAGGGACACTCGATAATGATACATTAAATAACATCCTTATACTTGAGTCTCTTGAAAGATAAATTGAATAACATCTTTAGGTTATCGACGCTTGATGCTGACACAATTTAGAGTCCTCATAATAACATCACTTGTTGATAACACATTGAACTTCGTCCTTATGATAGCAAAGCTTGCCAAGAATGCAACATAATTTTGTGTTGTAGTATTCACGACACTTATTAGAGATGCATTTAGAGTTATCGTTATGTATAATGACACTTATAACATAGTTAAAGGTGTCCTTACATTATGGACACTTACTAATGACACATATACATTTATCTTTATATTAACAATTACGCATATAATTATGTCTTTAAGATATCAACGCTTAACAAAGATGCATTTTATAATATCACAATGTTAGCAACGCTAGATAGTCGCACATTTATTTGCGTCCTTAAAATTTTTGGGACCCCAAGTACTACAATATTTTTTGTAGCGTCAATGAATGTGTTAAGGATGCAATACATGCACATCACTAATTTCTTAGTGCATGAATCTAGAGATATGCTTATGCCAAACAATGCTAAGAACCACAATCAATGCCATCTTTGAGAGGTTTGAAAGTGAAATTATATTATTTCTTTTTTAATATATGCATATATATATTTCATTTAAAATTTATAATTCTAGCTTTTTTTAGTTGTTGAAACTATTAATTAGATTTTCACCAACAAATTTCTTATACTATTTTCATTTATTAAATAGTTAAACTATTTAATCTTTTCTTAGACATTTTTTTCATATTGATCAAAGTTAATAATAAAAATCAAGTACGATTGACTCAAAATCAGAAATAAAAGGGCATTAAACTCAAAATTTGAGTAATATTATCTGCCAATGCATCAAAATTGTGTTGTAATTGTATTGTGCATATATGTATGTATATGTGGTGTTTCATTCTTCTATTTTTCTACTGTCCAGTTGATGAGTTTGCTCAAACTTTATAAAATAACTAGCCAATTAATAATATTTCTAAGAATATATACTTTCTCACATTATTTTTTCTATCACTTCTATCTTATATTATCATTTTAATCTTAAATCTATGTACTTCTTCCTTTTCATCCCTTACTATTTAACATTGTATCCTCCTTCCTTTTCAAATTGAAGATATGCAATGATCGAATGGGGGACTCCCAAATGACACCTATTCCTTTTATAGACCACTAACTTGCCATCATCCATCCCCCTTGATTCTGCATCACACTTGCTAATATCTCTCCAGCACTCTATTGCTCTTTCGTTGGTTGTTGTTATTGCTCATCTAATTATCATGCTTACACTCACAGGCTTGCTTCTAGTTATTAATCCGAGCAGCAATGTGGGCGTTAATTGGTAATCAAGACTTGACGTTTAAATCATTATGCCTTCATGTGCGTGATCAACGTGAACCAAAAATGCCACATGCATTTGTGTTCTAGTTGTGCGCTATCACACACAATTTATGGGAGCATGGTCAGAGAAACTATGTTCACGACGAACATTATTTACAACATTCTCCCACTTGATCGTCGATGTCACTATGTGTTAGCAATCCCACTATTAATGCAAAGTCTAACAAGATATTTTGTCTTCAAATTCATTATTCGTGAATACTTCATACTGACTCAAATATCCCTGAGTTCTATTGAGCCAACATGTTTGATAAGAATTCAAACTATGATTCCTTTTGTTAGCGAATTAGCTAACGTATTGCTAGTAGGCAAAATCATTTTTTTTTCAATAGATCTTGAATGTAGTGATGTTCCATCTCATTATATTTTTTTCTTTTGGACAGCTAGCTCCATTGTATCAAACTTATCACTGTTTGATTATCACAGTACATTGACAGTGCTTCTTTGATCAAGTTGAGCTTTTGTTCTAAAAGAAAATATCTGAGCTATATATCATAAGTGACTGTTGTACTACAAGACATATATTCAGCCTCTTATGAGTGTCTAGACACACATATTTTTTTGTTACATCAAATAACTGCTACATCACCCAATATGAATAAGTGACCTGACGTGAATTTTGGATCATCTATATCGAAATTAACATCTCAATATCCTAATGTGTCAAGTGTGTCTGCTTGGTATGTCAATTTCAATTTTATTAAGCACTTTATACCTAATAAAGTACATAACATGGCATAAATCATGCTTCTCCCACTTATGCATAGGACTCCTCTAATGATTTTTGCCCTGCATTGGCAGTTGACTTTCAGTGAGTTTTTTTCCCAATTACTAGCAATGTGGGTGTTGGTATGCAATTTTGCATTCCAAATCTTCTTAGTATCTTATTAATATATTGTTTATGACTTAAACTCAAATTTCTTAAGTTTCTATCATGGATAATTTGAATGCCCAGTACATAAGTTTTGCTTCCCCATGTCTGTCATTTCAAATTCTTTGCTCAATTTACTCTTAATTTCATTGAACATTCCCACATCATTCCCGATAAGCAAGATATCATCCGCATATAGTGACAATAATATGAAATTTCTTTCGTATACACAATTATGAAATTTGTTCGTCTTGAAACCAAATTGAACTCCTAATTTCATGGAGCTTTAAGTATTATTGTTTAGACGATTATTTTAAGCCACAAAGTGACTTTTTTAGCTTATACACTTTACTCTCCTAATTCTTCACCTGAAACCCTTCATGTTGTTGCATATATGCATCTTCTAACAAATTTCCATTCAAGAAAGCTATCTTGACATCCATTTGGGATAACTCAAAATTCACTCAAAATTTATATATGTCACGATTGCTAAGATCGTCCGAATTAATGCAAACGTAGCTACAAGAGGATAAACTTTATTGAAAGCCTATTCCGGCTTGATGAGTATCCTAATATTTTCTCTTGAATATTCATTTTGATGCGTGCTCAGATGTCATAAAAATATTCGCTCGAAAGTGCACTAATCATATCAAGTAATAAAGAAAGTGAGTATAGTATCATTTCCATGAGGATTGGTATTTACCTATCTAATTCCACCAACTATTAGGAGATAACATGGTTTTGGATGAAATTAGATTTTCAAAAACATAAGATAACATAAAAATTGTGATGACAACAAATAATGGATTAGGATGATATAAGATAAAGCATGGATACACGATATTTCACCACAAGATTAATTAAGTTTCACTTCTACTCAAACTCCTATGTGGATTAGGATATACCCAAAATTTGATTTCCTCTTTAAAATGAATCAACTATCTTAATTGTGGATAGGTTCGATGGTTTCTCTTCAGGATACTAATCTCTTCTACTAGAAATTAAGATGCACTAAATTATATTTCCTAAGCTATTGATCGTTACTCTTCAGAATGATAATCGAATAAACCACACACCTAAAATATTCCTCTCCAGAATGCTACTTAGGCATGACATGAAATGCTTCGAATAAAATTGAAACCAGTCTCAGAGATCAAAGAGAAACAAGAGTCTACCGTTTCTATCAAGGATGTTAGTAAAATCAAAATCCTTAGAGAATTAATGAAAATGCATTACGAACAACATTCATACTCATAAAAAATTGACAAACTAATTTTTTTTACATCAAAGGTTCCACATGTTTTCCCTTGCATTAAAATTACTCTAGAAAAATAAAACAAAAAATACAAGCGGAGTTCATCCTTCTAATTGAAGAGAAAGAAGAGTATAAAGAAGAATAACTGACTAAAACACCTTGATGATCATCTTCTATGAAATATGTGCATAATTCCTTTTCTTTTTCTCAAGTGTTAGGCTCTCTCGAGGTTTGCAACATAACCCCACAATAAAGCCTTGGATCCTATTTATAGATTTCCCAAAATTCCATATCATGAGGAGAGTCCTAGCCTTTTTGGACTTTGTTTTAACTAGAATTTCATTAGGATTTTGTTTAATCCTAAGTCCAAATCCTCAAAAGATAAGATTTGAGTAGTTTAACTTCAACACAAACTCCCTCAGATCAACATTCCATGACCTATGACAGAACTCTCATAGCCATGACCGAAAGGTTAAGTCGATGTTGTCGATATTTTATGACCCGTGAAATGGATTTTATGGTTCTGACCGAAATATTGTGTTTTAAAAACACATGATTAAGATGTTATGACCGTGATAGAAAGTAAACTTCTTTACAAAACCCTCACGGTTCGTGACCAAGATGTCACGATCATGATCATATTATGTCGTCTATTATCACCTCATTCACTCATGACCATGAAATGCTCTTCACGACTTGTGATATAGTTGGTATACTTTGACATGGATTTGCTCAAGATCGTGAAATTGACAATTATTTCATGGCATGTGACAATTCTTTAGTTTTCAGATTCTATGTGCTCACACGTGTGACCAACCTGTCACGATAATGAAATTCAGTACTTAGTCAATTTGGCCTCCAAAATCACTATAGTTCATTGCAATATTCCTCTGTCACTCTATGAAATGCCCTAGTAATGAAAACACACAAAATTATGTAGACTTTGACTCTAAAAATTAAATTGAAGTGAATTGCTAACGAAAATGATGCATGAGATGATAAAATTAATGAAAAATAAATTAAATATGCCATGAAAAAAGGACTAAATTATGATGCATCAAACTCCCCAAAGCATAAAGTATTTCTTGTCCTCGAGCAATATTTCGATGTAATGCTCAAGAGCATTCCATCATAACATGTGTCCTGTAGACCAATATTTACCTCACACCATCTTTCTCATGTTCCTCACTAGTAATGCACTTTCATCAAACCTTTTGCTTCATAGAGTTTTTGGACTCCCTATGAATCGTTTAACTTATAGCAAGTCACATAATGCACATACTCTAATTCGATCAATTGAGTCCATTTATGCTTTCATGATGACCGATCATGATGTTGACTCATCAAAAGTCATTACTTCTTTGTAAGAAATAGGATATGTACTATCCTTTATTTCAACATCAATGGAGTAACATGAAGTCTCGTAGTCGCATATAAACTAATCATCCAAATGTGTGAGTTTCGTCTTGGGCAGTTTGGAACCGGTTATATGATGCATATAAATGTGTCCTAAAAATATTATTATGAAGTGCACTAGTCATTATCAAGTTATAGTTAAAGATGAGTTGAGTTATCATTCCCATGAGGATTGTGTTCTTACCCTAATCTAATCACACAAACTAATGAGAGGGGTATACTGGTCGAGATAAAATATTTTTTCTACAAAATATGATAAAATGAAAAAGACACGGTTAAAGATATGATCAATATAAATCAAGCACTCGACCAATATGATAAATATGAACAATGTTAAATCAAATTTCACCACAAGTTTTAATCAAAGTTTATGTTTAAACAAGTCTCAAGAGGATTAGGATTTTCCAAAGTTATAACTTCCTCTCTAAGATGAGCCAACTATCTCAATTCTGAGGGATTGACCGCTCTTATCCAGGATGACAATTTAATCTAATAGGAGGGTTGAGATTCGTTAAAGTGAATTTCCTAGACTATGTATTATTACTCTCTAAGATGCTAATGACACAGACGACACACGAAATATATTACTGCAGGATGCTATCTACATATAGTATGCAATGCATTGAATTAAAACTTCAAAGATCCATTCAGAAATCAACAAGAATATAAACATGATATTCCTATCCAGGATACTAACATGATTCACAATCTCATAAAATTCATAAACAATATTAAGATTCATATGCATAAACATAAGAGATTGAATAAACTAAAATCAATTAAAATAACATGGATTCATCTAGCTTTCCGTCACAATAAAAGTTCTCCAAAATAAAAACCTAAACTAGATACATGGGAGTTCATCCTTCAAAAAATGATAGAGAAGAAGATACAAATAGGATTCAAAATAATTATAGCTTCACGAGGATCGTCTTCACATTTTTTTTTGCAGCACTTCGTCTTCTTCCCCATGTGTAGGCACTCCTAGGCTTTGAAGCATCCCTCTTAATGAGTTTTTTAGGGTAATTTATAGATGGAAAGATTCCATGGAATGGTGAGTTTCGTTTTGGAGAAGATAGGGTTCAAGTTTGGATAGAAATCTTCAAAAGATAATTCAAAACAATATCCAAAAATCAAAAGTATCATCTTTCTCTTTGTTACATCACGACAGTGACAAAAGGGTAATTCTCGATCTTCTCATATGTCACAACCCGTGATCTATCCATCATTATCGTGACCGAATAGTCTTCAGTACTCATATTGTGTCATGGCTCATGAGCTACCCGTCATGGCCGTGACCGAATGTATGTATATCGATCATCAAGATATCACGACCCTTGAGTTGTCCATCACAGACGTTACTGAAGTAAATTGTTTGTCACGGTCGTGACCAAATAGGTGCATCCTTGGTCCGTGCAGTCTCGATCGTGATATAATTGTCATGATAATAACTTTTTGAATTTGTATTATTTCCCTCGTACTAAGATTATCATAAATAATATTATTTTCATAAAATCTGGTTCAATTCGATTAAAGTAGGTCGAACCGATCCAGTTGTGACCCAATTGGCTATTTGGCTCGACTTCTTATCCATTTATGAAAATACTGATTTTAAATGGAAAAGTTTGAAAAGTTTAGAAAAAAATGGTTATATATTAAGAATAAGTTTGAAAATTGTTCATAGTTTAGGGAGAGGTTGACGGAAAAAATCTATTATGAGCAAGAATTGTTTTGTCAGTCTTCCCCTTAAGTTTTAAGTTTAGAAGTTTACGATAAAGGGTGATGTTAAAGTTTGACTCTGAGTTGCAAGATGAGGGATTGGAGATGCTACAGGGACATAGTTATTTGAAATAAACATATACTTTGACTATAAAAAAAGGGAATACTATGTGCGAAAGATAATATACAAATGGAGTAGAAATTGACATACATATAAATATATGCGGAAGTTTGAGAGCATAATAATATTTGAGTCCCACATCTTACTAATTATTACAATACGAAAATACAACTTAATGACATATAAAGACAAATAAAGGAAAGGGACTCTAGTATTTCTGAAACATCATCTTGGGCATCTTATGTTGCACGCGCCTCTATCATTAATTTTCTGCAGAATTGACTTGCGGGTGTGATGTACTCCCGTGAGCTATGAAGTCCAATAGGCGAACAAATCAAAAACTAAATAAGAAAATATCATGGCATATCGATATAAGACATCATAAAAGAATATATCTCGTAATCAAATTATAGATTAATCATGATATATGGATAAATATTTATATGAAAATAAATAAGTAAAGATTATTGTCAATCAGCATTAGATAACATCATTCTTAGATCAATAATATACATAATCATCATAATACAACAAGTGGATCAAAGAGTCGACCATACATCATGTCGTGCTTTTGATACTATATCATAGTTTACTTTACTTTTCTTGTGCCACTTTCATCATATGAACTTCACTTTAAGTATTATTGCATACTTAGATCATATGACTTTGCATAACTTATATCATGTGTACTTTACTTTCATCATCATTGCATAACTTGCATCATCATTATCATCATACTTAATTCATCATTAAAGTTTGCCTCTTTGTTATGTTTATTCTTATATTAAATGACTTTGTGATTTTGGGTGACTTTGCATAAGAGCGCTCATCTTTAGGTTCGCCCAAGCTTAGAAAATCACACAATCGACTCAAGCAACAATGACAGACACACATGCAAAGGATTGCAAAACAATCCCCTTTAGGAGAAGGATACACGTAAATCATTTTTGTTGTATGGAGGGGAGGAATCCATACAACGGTAACTCTATAATTTCACTACAACTACACTACAAGTCTCAAACCTAATTCATCATAGCTTTAATAACATCACTGATAGCAATCGACATACAATGATGACCTCTTTATTAAATCTTATGTTTTTTATGTAATTCATAATATATCATAGGGCCAATCATAAAGCATAGGCATCATATTAAGAACCAATAAAAAGGGTTTATATGAAATCTCATTATATATATATATATATATATATATATNTTCATAATATATCATAGGGCCAATCATAAAGCATAGGCATCATATTAAGAACCAATAAAAAGGGTTTATATGAAATCTCATTATATATATATATATATATATATATATATTGTGAATCAATAATGATCAAGATCATGTGAAGTTTTATAGCATAAATCATCATGATATGAATATATAATGATCAAGACTAATATAAAGTTTTATAATGTTAGCATCATCATAACATGAATCAACAATGATCATGGTTCATATAAAGTATTATAATATAGACAACATCACGATATGAATCGATAATACTCAGGATTCACATAATTTTTATAACTTGAACTCCATCATGATATAAAGAATATAATGATCATGTTCATACAAGATATTATGACATTATTATCACCATGTGATTTCTTCATACTTTTTAATCAAAATGATTCATAAGAGGATCATAAAAAGGATTGAGTAATCATGTAGAATAATTGATCATGTCAAATAAAGATGGATCAAATAAAATCTTTGAGCATTCAAATCAGAGATGAACCACATAGTAAAATCATTTCGGATCAAGAATTTAATAGGGGCATTAAGTGACCCAAATTATGATATAAAATCATATATGGCACATGAGATATTATGTAGCCATCGTATAGATTATGACATCTCATTATGGATTTGAAATTATCATAGAAGATATATCATAATTTATTCATGTAATTTTCTCTTAAGATCTAAGAGATAAATAATGTGATTCATCATCAAGACAGAGATGTAAAATTATTAAAATTCATCTATAATAACAACAATGACAACATCAATTACATATCTTTTGGGATCATTTCAAATACGATATTCATTTTCAGCGCTGATATAAAATTTCTAACTTAATCCCCAAATATCCATTTAGAATAATTCTATTTTTTATTCAAAAATAGACTCCTAGAATATTAACATATAATATTTTCATATTTTATCTTCTTATCATTTATTCTCAAAATATCTTACAATATTTCATATTTTAGTTATGATAGCTAAATCTTAAAATATTCATAACTCTTTATACGCTTATCATTTTCAAATCATTCCAAATTCTAATGCAAAATAACACTGAAATTTACCTAATCCCTAAATTTCATATCGTAATTCTACTATTTCAATTTATAACATATTATACAAGTTGGAGATTGCATCTCATATCAACTTGACATAGAGTTAATATTTTGATTATAACTTATTTTTTATAGACCTCAGATCGAGACAAAATTAATTTTTTTGAAATTAGATTTTAAGAGTTACACATCCATATATTATTTGTAATTTTTAGATGAGTATAAACTAGTCAAAACTTATTAGATACAAAGATTATAAAATCTAAAACTCTCATAATCTAATGAAGATATGAACATCTCAAAAAATGATTACAAGACTTAAAGATTGGAACACATGCGTGATCTAATTAAATATTATTAAACATGTACAAGATCGAATATGAAATCATAATTTTTATTATTTAAATTTTGAATCAATTATCTCTTTGAGCTTCAAAATGATATAAAATATCATAACATTCCATGGTCAGGACAACTGATACAGTGATAGATTAAAAAGTGCCCCTTTTTGTGAGTGAGAGAGTGTGTAGAGAGAGAGAGAGAGAGAGAGAGAGAGAGAGAGAGAGAATCTTTTTTTTAAAAAAAAAATAGGGTTGTTACAACCACCGTACTACAAAGAGAGAATCTTTTTTTTTAAAAAAAAAATAGGGTTGTTACAACCACCGTACTACAAAAAATTTTTACAATGTACTGCAAACTTTTTTACTAACATGCTCATCACATGTAGCTCATATTTAAGCCATCCAAATTTCAAAGAACGAAATGCCATCTGATTTCAAAGGCGAGGAAATCGGATGTTCCAAATGATGGGCGTTACTTTAGTTGGCGCATAACAAGGTTCTAAAGCTATTCATTATAGATTGCACATGAGCCATAGAATTGAATTGCGTTTCCTTTACAAAAGCATTTACTCTTTTGATACTTGAATTTTGGGTAAGTTTTGGCAAACATGTAAACTACTCCTATTACCATCAATTGTAACTAGTGAGCCCCTCTGACTCAAAATGATAAAATTACTATTAATTGCAATTAACTTCTCGCCGATTTTGTCTAAGGTTATATATATTCAAGAATTAGTGCCCAACTTAGATGGAAATTTTCCTGAGAAAATTTTACAATAAGATGAAATAATAGAGTTTTTTCTGTATTGCCAAGAAGAATTCAGATGGCCTAGCTAGTACTACAGAAACATGAAAAATAATGTCTATTATGAGCTCCCAGTGCAATCTGGTTAATTAATATGAACAATAACTTCATTATGCCATTGTCAGATCTCGTACTGTTTTGCGCATCCACACAGCAGAATATCTAAATTGCATGCATCCTGCAAATATAATATGAGAAGTTAGTCTATACTATTCGTGCATTCTTCGGATGATTATCCTCGCTAGTTTCCGTCAACTTTTATTCATTGAAGATATGATGTCAAGAGACATCCTGCAGTTTAGCATTGGAACAAAAGCATCTGCAATGATGTCTATCTGCATAGAACCAGAAAGAAAATATTATCCTTGTATCAAACAAGGATTGTGATTTCAAAATACTGATTCCTAGTTTCCTAACCTCGTCCGCAGTATTGAGCGCGATCGGTATATCAATGAAGCCATATCATTGAGTTGTTGCAATGGTATGAGATCCTTCACAACCTCATTCATGGAAGGGCGGGTCTTAGGATCCTTTCTGAGGCAGTAATAAGCTATTTGAGCAACTTTGTGCACTCCTTTGATTGAATAGTTCAGCTCAAGCCGGGGGTCTACGAGCTGGTAAAGTCTTCGTCCGTCAGCCAAATAGGGACGAGCCCATGCTACAAGATTTTGTTCTCCATTCGGTCTCCTTTTGTCAATGGACCGCCGACCAGTTAAAATCTCAAGAAGCACAACACCAAAGCTATACACATCACTCTTGGATGTTAGATGCCCTGTAAATATTATAAGCATGCTGTTAAGACGCTTCCCTCACTATAAAGAAACAAAGTAGAAGTATTGCATAACATGAGAACATTTTAAGGACATTATGATTGATGGATAATTTAGTGCTGCTCTTGTGCAAGAAAATACTTACATAGACGCCCACGAAGGTATGCTTTTCACTTTAAAATTAAAACTTTCATAAATGCCCATTCCATCATCAGATGTTGATGCATAACCCAATTTGTCGATGCACCATCAGAACTTTTGTTCGCTCAGTCTATTTGACACGACCTCAATTGGTTCATTAGGGTGTGTAGACCATATTTTTATTTTATATTAGAGCTTACCACGAAAAGTTTCAACCAGATGAAGATAACAAGAAACCTACTATCTAAAGCATTTTGGAGCCTGCTTTTGTTAGAACACTTGTGAATCATGCTTTTAGTTAAAGATTTCTTTCTGCAAATACATAACACAAAATATTATTGAAACCCCAACCCACAAGAGACTGTTGCAACTGCAACATGAAAACCATGGAACCCAGAAAACTAAAGGCTCGAGGGAAGGCTGTTTCCATCTGGTCATGATTATACTACTACAGATGTATTACATTCAACTTTTACATTTCCTATGAATGAGAACCTTTGCAATTACTTTTAGAAGAAATCTATTAAATGGTTTTTATTACATTATCAGCACAGTGAGATCTTTTGTCCATATACTTATAAACTCTGTTTTTGGATTTTAAGGTTGCAAATATTTAGGTTTTAACATCCAAAAACAATAACATACAGTTCAATGTGAGTCAGGTCATGTTAGGATTTATATAAAAGTTTATCATTGTAAAAAATTAAAGAGAGATCTGGTCGTTTTTTTCCGGATTAAGCATTAATCATTTTCACTTTCCAAGAGAATAAGATTTTCCTTAACTTTACCATGGTAATACAGAAATAGACCATTAAACTATGAAGAAATATCTCAAGCAGTAAGTCACCATACACCTTCATTAGTTAATGACTGAGATAAAGCTTTCTCACTTAAATATACCTATCTTGGATAGGACCAAAACAATCACTTCACATATTAGGCTTTTCTTCTGGGTAATAAACATATACCAGTTTTGTATAGGCAAAAAGAAATCACTATGGCTTGTAATTTTTACAACAAACCTGTCATCACATATTCTGGTGCAGCATAGCCATATGTACCAACAACTCTTGTTGATACATGAGTTTTATCTCCCTGTGGTCCAGCTTTCGCCAGCCCAAAGTCTGAAAGCTTTGCATTGTACTCCTGTAAGAAAGTTATCCCTACAATCATACCCACGAACTAATATCTGGAATGTGAGAGCTAGATATGAATTAAGTACCAAATCTAGAAGAATGTTAGATGTTTTAAAGTCCCTATATATGACTGGTTCTGCACCTCCATGGAGAAAGGCAAGTCCTTTAGCAGCACCAAGTGCAATCTTTATCCTGTGGGACCACGGTAAAGGAAGAGCTCCTTCAACAGTATTAAAATAGGTAAGAATAAAATCACTGAAATGGATGATACAAAATAAAGTTAGCTAGAGATATCAAACAATGCCAAAAGTACAATTCTAAGGCTGATTTCATGGAAGGACTTTTCTATATTTTAAAATAAGATAGAAAGATATGGTGACTTTTTTTTAAAAGATATGGAAGGTCATCGTAATCCATACTTTTACCATAAAAAGAAGCCAGTATCATCTAGGTTCTACAGCATCAACATTAAACACTGATAAAGAGAAACATTTACTTTTTGTATAACTTTCTTAACTGCTTAGATGAAGACACAAGTCTGGATGAAACAGGTTTCTCAGGTTTGACATTCCACAGTGGATCCCATATAATCATAAATGAGGCAAATGATAGGAACTAATATCAGCTTATCATTATAAACTTCCATCAATATTTTCTGATTTCTTAAAGTAGATGGGCCTATTAACATCTTATTTAACCTGAAAATTGGTGATATGAAATTTGAATATGGCATGATATCATGCAATGCACATATGTCGCTCATATCTACTCTTTCTTCTTCCTTCAGTAAGTTAATTCATAAATAGTTGTGTTTTACGAATCGCAACTAGGGGTGTCAGGAAAAATTGAGAAACCTAAAAAACCAACCCAAAACCCGACAAAAAAAATATATGGTTTTTTAAATCTGGAAAGAAACAAGCAGTTTTCGAATTAAAAATCATCCGAGGAGCCCCATGGTGACCCACATAATTAAAATTGTATGAAAATATATACTATCATTATCTTTTTGTTGCTTTATATATATTTATACTTTCATTGCTTTATATATATAATCAATCATCATAAAAATTTCTGTAAATACATATTAATAGAAATTGTATAAGCCATAAACAATGATGTTAAGACATGTAGCATGTAATTGATGTCGATCTATAATTTTTTTAATAAAAAATATAGGGCCATGGAAAATCAACCAATAAGTTTTTTTTTAATCTAAGGAACAACCAACAAATATATTATGATTTTTTTTTACATTTTACAAAAACACCGACTCATACCACTTTCACCCTAGTTTCAACTAAATCTCATTTTCTTAATATCTCAAAAATGGTTTAGAACCAATGAACCTAGGGATTTATAGAGACGGTGGGACCATGTAGGACAAATCCCAAAGCTCATAAGGAAATGACTACAGCAGAAAATAATTTAAATAAGGAAAATAGAAACAACTTCACATGCAGAATGCTCAAGTATTAAGAAAGAGAACCAGTTAAATTAAGTACTGCAGTTGACCATCAGCTCCATCTATTTCAATGTGTGTTTTATGATGACTTCATATTTGTGGATAATCAATCGATGATTTTATTACTTGACATGATTACTTAATGCTGTCCTGTATATGGACTGCGTAATCTGGAAATATCCAATCTTTCTCAAAGTTCTCTCAAACCTACAGTATAAGTCACCAGTATATATAGTGCTATAACTTGCTTTACTTCAATACTAAAACAGGCAAGATGTGAATATTAAACAATCGAAAATCTGATGGCATTAAGTAAACATGCATACACAATGTGTTATAACCAAAAAAGTAGAATTTAGTCATGTAGAAAGTGTTTTGAGTTACAGAATAAAATATCCACCATTGGATAATGCAGAGGAATGCAAGATTAAAGGATAAGAAATTATTAGGAGTTGAGCCATGCCTAACTGAAGCTGTTAACGGAAATTAAATTAGCTTATAAAAGAACTAACAAAGTTTACTCACTGTAGCTTCGTGTTTTAACCTTATGAGTGTAATCACTGTATAGAGAAAATTGACAACTTTGATGTAACTATGTACTCACTTCGAAAAAGATGGTTATCAAGACTTCCTCTTGCCATATATTCATAGACAAGTAGCCGTTGGTCATCTTCATTGCAGTAACCTATGAGCTTCACAAGGTTAGGATGATGCAGTTGACCAAGAAAGTCAACCTCCGCCTGCATCAGAATTACTTCCTTTCAACATTTCTTCTGAAATTTTAGATAATTTGGCATTTAAGATACTTACAACCCATTCTCTGTGGCCCTGTAGAGCATCAGGCTTCAGACTTTTGACAGCAACAGTAACACCTGTGCCTGGTCTTGAAGGCGCTGTGCCATTTTTGACTATCCATCCTTTGAAAACATAGCCAAATCCACCTTCTCCAAGAATGCTATCAGGTCGAAAATTACCAGTGGCAGATTTGAGCTCCTGGAAAGTGAACTTCAGTAACTGACAAGAATTTTCTTTTTCAGTTTCTTGACCATGGGTATTCTCCTCTGAAAAATTAGATTCCTGACGGGCAGCGAGTTCACGGTTGCTCGCATTAAGATATCTTGTTTCAGTTGCTGCATTTGGGAAGCAGTATTCATTTATGCTGATATTTACTTACATCAAACACTTCAACCCAACAAAAAAAGAAAAAAAAAGAATTTTCAAAGACGCTTATCTACTCTATTAAAAGAATAAACTCTTTGAACTTCAAAAATGCATGTAATAAGTAAACCAGATTTTGGTATTTACACTTGTAATGTGAGCCAACATAGAAGAGATATCATCCAATTCAATTTATAGTACTTCACAGTTACCTGCCCGGATAGAAAAGTAAATAACTAGAAGTAACAGATTTTGAGAAAAAAAGGCCTAAAGGTTATTTTTCAATATCCACATGTCCGGAAGCATTTAAATCACACAAAAAATAATCATATCAAAATGAATGAAAACTTCACATTTAATGAACTTTTAAAGGTTGAACAGAATTTAATTCTAGAACTAGATTTTTTGGTCATATCAATATGATGTATAAAGAACCCATCAGAATGGGGAAAACGCTAAATAGTTAATGTTCTTGGACTACCACTCCCTTCACTGTCATTGGCACAGTCAGGCTGCCCTTCTTTCACCCCTTTCGACCTTACTAGCTTTAGGTACTCTCCTTTTATCATGCATTAATGGACTAAGGATTTATGAAGAATAAAAGCATGTACCAGGTTTCCTATACTGTCATTGGAAAAAGAAAAACAAAGCCAATTGAAGAATAGACATATTGAAAAGTGACCAAACTTCTCTATTTCCAGAAAGTTTTCCAAGAATTTAACTTTCAATAGACCATTAGAAGCACCATTTACAACAGTCTTAACTGATCCTTCCTTTCTCCTTACCATGTATGCATGAGGTAACTCATAAACTAGTTAAATTTAACCATCCAATCTATCGAACCCATTAAAGTGAGATAAATCAGAATGAGAACTCCCTTTTCTGAATAATCTCATTACCTTACAGGCCAATCACCCAACATCTTGTCAGAGAGAAGTAAAAACCATAAAATAAACATGCCAACACCCCAGAAATAAGCCTGAGAATTCCAAATCACTTCATTTAATACCATGATCATGCATACACAATGATTATGACTTTTAATCATTCATTAGCACTTCAGACCACCGAAAGACGTATGAGACATAAAGATCAGAGTCGAAAAAAAAACATCTTTTTCTTCATCTTTATGATAAAGATCAAGATCCCAACATGCCATCAACATTTTAAGGTCACTAAAATCAATCAGAATCAAGCATGCCAGATCTTTTATCGGCCAGAACCAATCTTTCGAAATTGTTTCTGAAGAGCTGAAAAAAGAGATCAGAACAAGAACCTGCATCACAGACCACGCTGGTCTTCGGGAGGACGTTGGGGGATGTCTTTACAGCTTCAGAGGCTGCTGCGGAAGACCCACACGCACCTCTGATCCCCCTAGAAAAGGCTGACCAGCACCCACACCTCGTCTTCATTGACTCTCTTTCTTGTTCTTCCTCTTCTTCAACAGTTTTATCACTATTCTAATTCCAGCTCTGTAAATCCGTTCTGGAGCTCCAGACAACCATCCGTGTCTTCCATTGGAAGGAGAAGAATAAGGAGAATAATAAGCAGGAGGAGTCTGCAACCAAAGAAGAAAAGAAGTCTTGGGTAGGAAAGATGATGAAGAAGAGGAACTAGTCTTAGAGGTTGCCAGCACCATCATCAGAATGAAAAGTGGGAATGCTTTTTTTCTCCTGCCTTTTCCTTTTCATTCTTTTTGTTCTCCATTATTATTATTATTATTATTATTATTATTATTATTATTATTATTATTATTATTATTATTATTATTATTATTATTATTATTAAATATGTAGTCTTATTATGTGTAACTTTAATAAAAAATATTTATCTAATCCATGAAATTAAACTTTAGTTATTATTATGCGTTATATTAATGTGTGTATAAAAATTATGTTATCCTTAACTTCAAGTCTATTATTATTAATAATAATAATTTAATCATATAGTTTATCTAATTGTAGTTTGTGGAGTTTGGCCAACCAGGTCATAATACTGTGTCCGAGTAGTCCATCTCTCTGCCAAACTCTCATTCCATCTCCTTCACCACCATTTGATGCCACTTGGTTATAAGAATCCCTTTATCACTCCTCTTTTCTTGCATCATGATGATGAGTTTGATTCTGGTAGGAGCATTAGCAACAGGGCCTGTTTCAGTTCATTGTTTCCTTGTTCGGCAGAATCAATATATCAAGGTTTCTGTTACTATCCATTTCTGCATTTTTTTACTCTTCTAATCTTCTGTGACCTCCAATTCTTTATGAATCAGTGTGACTTAGTCAAAAGATGTATGTGATAATCCATTTCAAAGCTACCTCATAAAGTTGACCCTGATGTGTACAGTTCCAGTGTCAATTTGCAGCAGTTTGAAGTCCATGTTCAGATTTGGAGAATCACTTGAGCAGCAGGGATAAGGAATAAACAAAGGACCTGGCTAACAAGTGCTGAATTGAAACCTGTAGCATGTCAATAGTCCACACGATACAGCTGTTGTCTTGTATTGGCATCACAAGAGTTTTACAGTTGTCAAGGTTCACAAGCAATCCTATCTTTACCTACTGAAATATTCATAATGATTTTTTTTTCATATGTGATCCATAATGAGAGTAGTCAAAGGCCACAATTATGCCAACATTTGTTTAGGTGACACCGTGATTTATAGAATCATATTTTGATTCAAGAGTTATCCTATATCTTATGATGCATAAAGTATCATCACCTCTGAATTTGACTCTTGTTAGGAAATTTGGAAGTGGGTTATGTTCGGCAGTTCTGATGCCATTTATGCACATAGAGTTGCAACCCTTGTCTCCTGTGGATACTGCTGATTGATTAGTTACTCTGGTTGTTAATAAGATCAGATTATTGGACAGGGTCTTGAGATGATCATAAACACTTCCATAATACCAGCTTTCTTTACTTCATTCACACCAGTCCAGAAATATCTATGTCAGCAGTAGGATTTTGTGATCTGTTTCAGTCTAAAGCTTGTCCTTTACAAAAGCCAACAAAGATGGAGGACCACCATAGCACATAAATATGGATAAATGATCTTCTATTCAAATTTTTATGCTTCATACTTATCTAGTGCCATGTGCTGCCCACAAGATTAAACTATATATACATAGTCACATGAAAAGCCAACTTTATTGTTATCAAAATAAGACATTCTTTTCATTGTTGGTAAAATTTTGTATTAAACCAATCAAATTTATCAAGACTCATTGGGCTTGTGCATAATATGATTCACACTGAAAAAACCAGCCATCTAATTCAGCATGCTGATTCTTTTTCTTTGCCTTCCTGATATAATTCTCTTGCACAAAAATTGGCAAGCAATCCATCCTGGTTTCTCACATCTAACTTCAAAACTCAAACATATGGTTGCCCACAGTTTCTGCAGGAGAAGAAGACATGTTGCTTCTGTTATATCATTCCACACTTCAGAAAATGCTCCCCCAGCAAGCAATAATTTCTGCAGAAGTAGGAGACATTCTGTAATACCATTTCCAATTTCAGCAAATGTGGTTCTTTTTTATTTCTCATGAAATATAGTGAGAACTAGGTGGATTGCACACAAATGATGCATGTGCTCAGTGTGATGGATCATTGGGACCATTGACTACAACATTCTCATCAGCCACTAGAAGTGGATGCAATGGGGTCACTTCTTGTTTATGGTATGTTACATATGACCTCTATTTTAATTGATGAATAGAAGCCAACATCATTGAGCAGCAAGATAGATAGGTGGGCTATATATTAGTTGGTAATCTTGGCTTCTGTTTCAAAGTTCCTTAGTACGTATTGGCTGCAAATCTACTAAATATTAGATTGGTTTTTAGGTCCCCCATCTTTATAGATTTTATAGTGCCTTAAATTTTTGGCAAGATTCAATCAGTATATAAATAAATATAAAAGAACAGTACTGGAAATTCTTTTGGAAATAATAAAAAAACAGACATTTACTTGTCCATATTGATCACAACAAATTAATAGCATGTCATTGATACTAATATGGGGGAGTTGGACCAGTCAGCAGCAGCCATCATTTGTAGAAAGCTAAAAATAGGGAGGGAAATGTTATTTCAACAATTATATAAAGATGAGATTGCTGCACCTGTCTTATATATATGTAAAATTAATAGAGTTCAGTTCTGTTATATCTTCTCCTTCTAGGAAAAGATGGGGTTATAACATCTAATTCATGGTGTAAGGGATATCGATCACTGGGTTACTATTTTGTATAAAAGCTCATATTTTCTTTCTAGAAGTAATATAAAAAAAAGAAGAATCAGGTCTGAATTATTTGGCTGAAGAAAAGATCACATATATCAATAATTTTAAGATAATTTGATTAGTCCACATAATGAAAACAATATGAAAAGAAATGATTAACATTAAGAAAAAAGTTATATTTCTTAGAACTAATACAAATAAAAAATGTGACAATTTCAACTCTTTCATGAAACAAATTTTCCTTGGTTTTCATCAACAATAAAGAAACTAACAATTCCACAAGTGTTATTTATAATTATGAGTATAAAGAAAAGTTTGGATTTTTGAAGATTTTGCAAGGAAAAAGGAGGCTTGAAAGTTGAAATTTCAACTTTCACGTGGAGAATATGGGGTTTATCAGTTCCGGAACATTAATACTATATATA
>LTAE01001091.1:5321-32223 GCA_001647135.1 Pontederia paniculata | reverse complement strand
AACACACCTCACGACCGTAGCGCACCGTCTTCATGACCATATATATATATATATATATATATATATATATAATTGTAAGTCATGCTAATTCTTAGAAAATGATTAGATATTAATGATTAAATAGTAGCAAGTTAATTATTCAATTTCATAAAAGTGTTTCACAAATGCAGTGTTTGAATTTATTAATAAACATAAAATAAATAAATAAATATAAATAATTATTTCAAATAGTTTGTATTATTATATGTATTCTAAATTAAATTATTTATTTTTATTTTAACTATTTTAATATTAATAAATAATAAAATAAATAGTTAACAAAAATTAATAAAATAATAAAGTAGTCACATGGTATAAAATAAGTGTATTCATATAAATAATAAATAATAATAAAATATTGAGAGGGTATATTAGGAAATAAATTTAACTACTCAAGATGTTGGTCTAGTTTCAATAACTCGTCATTATTATTAAGTGTATTTATCTAACACCTAATTAGTGTGTTAATTTTTTTTTAGTCAACACACTACACGCTATTGTAGATATTATTTTTATGACTTGTGAAAAGGGACGGACCCACATAGGCGGTGAGGGGCCACGGCCCTCCCAAAAGGTATTAAGTATATATATATACATATATACTAATAGTTCAAATCAATATATAAATAAAATGTTAAGAAAGTAACAAAATTGTGTAGTAATTTAAGTGGATAGATGGATTTGACTTAAATTAAGAGGTCTGGGGTTCAAATCCTACCAAAACTTTATTATTTTGGCCCCTCTCGATTTTTATTATTTTATTTCTATACATTTTGACCCTCTATCTTTCATCCCTAAGTCCGTCTATGCTTATGAAATAATGCATTAATCTTTTACAATGACACATAATAATTTTAATAACTTTTGAGGATAAATTAAATATGTGAAAGTTACAATTTTTTTTAAGAGGATAAATTAAGAGGTGTCATTTATAATACAATATATACATAATATAAATTAAAAAAAAATAAAAAAGTTGGGGTGGAGCCCAGCGCCGTCTGTGGCTCCTCTGTCCCCAACTACATATTTCACTTTCCACTCCAACTTAGAATTCTCCACAAACCAAACTCATGCAGTGAGATCCTCAATTCATTCTCATATATGCTGCACGTCTCTGCATTTTGCTCGCATGCGCTGTGCAACCGAACCGAGAAAGAGAAAAGAAAAGATTGCAATGTGGATATGCAATTAACTCTGCCAATATATATATATATATATATATATATATATATATGGTCCAAATAGTTTGGTATCACATCTGTTAGGATCCATTCCATCATTTTGGTGACCACAAACTACATGTACACATCATGCATGCATGCATGCAGCAGGACCATTTGAAAGGCAGGCATGCTAGCATTAGTGTTTGAACTATATATCGGCAGTGCACCTCCACCATGCACGCCCAATGAAGTTACCTAACAATTCCATTCATTTATATTTCAGAAAAAGAAAAATAGAATGGAGAAGGATCAAAGACACAAATAATTGTTATGTTTTGACTTGCTTGGCCTTGCTCCTCCATCCATGAGAGTGCATAAGATAGTGTCTTTCTATCTACAACATATTTTTCTTGCATTAAATTCGGGTGTGGAAGCTTATTTACTAACTTCTGATTGATCCAATCAAAAGAAAATTAGGGATATTTTTTCTTACACCCCCTCAACTATCATTGATTTTCGCATATAATCTCAAGTTTCTAAAATTTCGCCAGCCCCTGTACTTAAAGGCTTTCGACACTCCACTCCTGCCATCACATGCCATCAGTTTGAACATTAACTTTTGATTTTTTTTATTTATCAAATGACCATCCTACCTTTCTGCCTTCTAACATTTATACTATTTAATTTTTACCATCGCCTTCCGCCGACCCGCGATAAAACGAGATCAGCTTTTCGAACCCTAGCGGACCCGTCGATTTTTGCACTCCGACGAGATGATGTCGTAACGTCGATTCCATTGCACTCTGAGAGGCTACAGTTGATTCCACAACACTAGTTGGTTTCCCATCACACTCCGACAGTCAATATCTGGTTAGATACTCGAACCCTATCCAACAAGTTTCCCCTTTTTTCTCGAAACGATGTAATTTTTCAACTCGTTGGATTTGCATTTGTTGTCTGCTATGTGGTACAATGGTTTTTTGGCTTATTTTTATGTTCTTTTTGAAGTGATGTTGATAGTTGTACGGTAGTTATTGTTTTGTTCTTATTGTCCCCTTGCATTGTTTGGAATTATACTTCTTGCTCGTGTTATTGTGTGGTACGATATTTTAAGGTTTATTAATTAGTTCATTTACATGCATAATGCCCCATGGACAATTATACTCTGAGAATTCATTATGGAGGATATTTCGAGTATGCACCATCTATTTCTTACGTGGGTGGTAAAATTATTCACTTTGATAATGTTAACCCTGATCTTATGTCTTATTTTGAGTTAATTGATATGGTAAAAAAACTTGGTCTGTCGGATAGGATTTCTTTTTACTACCCCAAGCCTGGGTTGACACTAATAGAAGCCTTGATTGTAGTGAAAACAGACAAGGATGTCCTTGCTATGTTTGGCATTAAGTATATAGGGAATAACATTGACATCTATGTAGAATGTGATGATGATATTAGGCTCATACAGAGTACACCTTCTGAGAAAGTATGTGAGAAGTTGTTGACGAATGTGTTTGAAATTGTAGGTGACAATTTGTGTGGAAATGATAAAAACAATGAACATATAGACGAGAATCTGTGTAGAAATGAAGGTAGTAATGTAACAAGTTAATACTCAATCATCTATAAAGTGTGATGATATTGTTAGGCCCATACAGAGTATACCTTCTGAGAAAGTATGTGAGAATATGCTTACGAATGTGTCTGAAAATGTAGGTGATAATTTGTATGGAATTGACAAAAATAGTGAACATAGAGATGAGAATCTGTTTGGGAATGAAGCTGGTAGTAATGTGCCTGAACAAGTTGATACTCAATTATCTACAAAGTGTGATGTTGAAAGTGAGTCATCTGAGGAGTGTGGCAACTTCACTAACAATGAAGTTGGCAATGGGTCATCTAAGGATACTTCTAATTGTGAATCAGCTGAACCAACTAATATGAACGAGGGATGTGAGAATGGTAATGGCCAGGGAAATATTTTTGACATGGATGACAATGACAATGATTCTGATGAGGATGATAAGAAATTTTATATGAATTCATGTGATGAAGATGAGATAACATTTCCTATTTTTTATGAAAACACTTATATATCCAACCCCAAATTGAAATTAGGGATGTTTTTCAATAATGTGATAGTGTTTAGAGAAGCTTTAAGAGCAAACAGTAGGAAACTTGAGTTTGAATTTAAGTACATTAAAAATGAAAGGGTTAGAGTGATAGTTGCATGTGTTGCAGAAGGTTGCCCATGGAGAATTCATGCATCAAATTTTAGGAATACAACAACTTTCCAAATCAAAAGCTTGAAAAACATGTCATGCATCCAAGGATGTATAAAGTGAAAAGTGCAAATTCTATTTGGGTTGCAAAACATTACCTAGATAGATTGGTTGATGACTATAATTGGAAAGTGAAGGCCATGAGAAGAACAATTATGAGGGAAGAGAACTTATTGGTTTATGATAGGAAAATGTATAGAGCAAAGGCAACAACAATGGAGATGATTGATGGAAACTATAATGACCAGTTTGCAAAAACAAGAGATTATTGTTCACAGGTTGTTAAACAAAACTTTAGTAGCATGGCAAGGGTAGGAGTGTATAGAATATCTCCACCTCATTTTCAGAGGGTATTTGTTAGCTTTTATGCTCAAATTAAAGGGTTTACAACTAGTTGTAGACCTGTTATTGGATTAGATACATGTTTCTTAAAAGGGTCATTTGGTGACCACTTAATTAGTGCAGCGTCTAGGGATGCTAACAACCAAATTTATTTGCAATAGTTGTTGTGGAGGTTGAGTGCAAGGAATCTTGGATATGGTTCCTTCAGGCACTAATTGATGCGATTAGAACATCTATTGATAATGGATGGACATTCATGTCTGATAGACAAAAAGGTTTACTACAAGAAGTTGAAAGGTTGATGCCTAATGTGGAACATAAAATTTGTGTCAGGCACACGTACTCCAATTTAAATTCATTTTACCCAGGAGAGGAACTAAGGTTGTTAGTATGGACTGCTATCTATGCATATACAAAGGAAGATTGGAAGGAAAATATGGATAAAATCAAGGCAATAAACCCTAATGCTTACCAATACTTACAATGCCAACCACATGAACAATATCACACTTTGATGACAAAAGTAAGTGTCATCTAGTGTCTAACAACATGTGTGAGTCTTTCAATAAGTTTATACAAGAGTCTCGTGAAAAGCCTATGCTCACAATGTTGGAGTCATTGAGGAGACAATTAATGTGCAAGTTCCATGAGAGAAGAAAGTGGATCAAATCATTTTCTTACCAAATTTGTCCAAATTTTTTTGATAACCTCCAGAACAAGCAAAGAGTAAGGCATCAAATATGAAACATTTATTGCTGGAGAGGATATATTTGAAGTTGTTCACACTAGGGAGAGGAAAAATTTTATAGTCCACTTGGGAAGGAAGAAATATTCTTGCAAGGTATGGGATCTCACAAGAATACCTTGTGAGCATGCATGTGTAGCCATAATATCTGACAAGAGGAAATTTGAGGATTTTGTGGATGAATGTTATTCAGTAGAAAGATATAGGATTGCATATGCTGAAATTAGCAATCATATCCCTGATTGCTCACAGTAGGAACACATTGAGCAAGGGGAGATGCTACCACCTATTTACAAAAAAGGCCTGGTAGACCAAAGAAGCAAAGGAGAATGGCACCAGATGAGCCAAGAGCCAAGAAGTCTTAAGCAGGTCTGGGACCAACCTTACTTGTAGCAGTTGTAAGCAAAGGGGGCACAGTGTTAGAACATGGAAGATGCCTAGAAGGAGTCAAAATGGGAAGGTAATATGATATTATAGCTACTCTAAGTTTCTTTTGAACTTTTGTATTGTATCTAACTATGTCTAATTTATCATGCATGTTGATAGGAGAAGAATGTCCCAAAGAAAAGAAAGGCAATTGCTTCTAAAGTTGCCTCTACATCTAGACCAAATGTTACTAACAACAAGGTATGTAACTATGTATAATTATATTTTACTATGTCTAATTTGATCTTTTATTATTGTATACATCAATAATTATTTATTTCACCAACTAACAACTTTTTTCCTTACAGGCAAGTGGCACTGAAAAATGTAGAAGAGATGGTGCTAGCTTTTCTGTGCGCAATGTTAACTTACTACCTTCAAGTTAGAGGAATATGCACGATGTAGTTCATGGAAACATCAACTTCACACAAATGTCGACAAACAACAATCCCAACTAAATAGTTGTACCATGTCGTCTTTTGTTGATGTTAATGTAATGAATACAAACAATGCAAAATGCATGTCATATTGTAACTATTATGACTGAGTGAAGTCGGTTTGTAACTATTATGACTGAGACTTGTAGTTGTCGTATTTTGTTTGAACTGGCCATCGAACATGTTTGAGTTGGTCACTTGACAATCTTTTGTTAACTAATGTAATTCCCCTTAATCAAATGATTGTGTCAAGCACATGTCATGTTATATTATAGGCATGACACTTGTGTTAATTATTTTGATATACTGTCTTTTGGCTTCACGATTACGGTACACCTCAGATATGTCATGTTATATTATAGGTATGTAACTATGTATAACAAGTCACACATAGTAACAATTGTGACTGCGATTACTATGTGCCATATAGTAACAAGTCACACATAGTAATAATTTTGATATACTTGTTTGTTCGAAGTTTATGAACTATTATGGTACACCTCAGATAGAGAATTTCTCACACAGTGGTATAGATGCCAAAAAAAAGTTCTTTAATAATCTTATTACATCTGAAAAGTGTATTCTGCAACAAGGAGAAGAGAGCAACATCATTTTGCCTCCCGCAAAATTTTAACTCAAAAGTGCTAAACAATGAGTTAAAATTTTGACATACACATGTAACAATATACAGGAGTTAAAGTTACAAAGACCATTAGAAAACCCATGTCAACTTTGGATTCAACTGTTTCATTTCTAACAACTCACTGTAATAGTTTGCAGGAGTTAAAATTATAAAGAACATTACAAAACACATATCAACTTTGCATCCAACTGTTTTCTTTCTAAGATTAGTTCAATTACAACATGTCTAACAGCTATTACACATATGAAACAAGCAATTGTCTAACAACAGGAAAATTACACAACATCACAACAAGAATTACAAAGAATATTACAAAACACATCTTCTCAAATTTCAACTTTGCATCCAATTGTTTCTTTTCTAACATTTTGTTAACAACTATTTCTAAATTCACCCTAGTGTTCATATCCAATTCCATTTTAAGCTTCTCGATTTGCTCTTCTAACTGTCCATTCTTGGTTTCAAGTTCTTCAATCATTTGCTTGGCTTTATCATTTTCGGCTTTAAGTTTGGATATCCTTTCAATTATCTTCGGACCTCATGCCATTCCCCTTGCACACGTAGGTGGATCAACCCAATTGAAGTAGCCGCACCCAGTTCCTTCTCCTATGCAATGTTGACATCCCATGAATCTCCTTCCAGGATTATCTTGAGTGAAGGAATGAATCTCCTTCCATGATTATCTTGATTGAAGGAACGAATCTCCTTCCAGGATTATCTTGAGTGAAGGAATATTTTGCCAATAATTTTGATCCACAAAAACATTTTGCTTCAATGTCCAACATGTAAGGATATGAAGATTTAGAGGTTGCAGATCTCATTCTGTTATGAAAATTGTACGCAAGCAAAAAAATTATCAAACGAGTGTTTAATCAGTGTAAAAAGATCAAAAGAACAATTACTACGGCGAATGCAGAAAAATGATCATATGAACGATTAATCGGTGTAAAAGATCAAACTATACGACGAATGTAGAAAAATGATCAAACAATATCGTCGTAATATTCAGTATAGAAAAATGATGAAACGAGATCGTCGTAAATGCAGAAACATGAAATCAGAAAATCAGGTTAAAAAGTCCTTCAAACTCAATATTCAGGCGAGAAAAAATGAGATAAACATAATTCACTCACTGTTGACTCGAACGTCGAGGAAATCGAGATCGCGGGTGTGAAGGATCGTGATCGCTGCTGCCGCTAGGGTTCGAAAAGGGGAAATCGTTTTATCGCGAGTCGGCGGAAGGTGATAGTGACAATTAGATAGTATAAACGTTGGAAGGCAGAAGGTTAGAAAGGTCATTTGATAAATAAAAAAAATCAAAAGTTAACGGTCAAACGGATGGCATGTGACGGCGGGAGTAGAGTGTCGAAAGCTTTTAAGTACAAGGGGGTCGGCGGAATTTTAGAAACTTAGGGTTTTATGCGGAAATCAGCTATAGTTGAGGGAATGTAAGAGGAAATATCCCTTTAAATTATAGTCAACAATTAGAGTTCCCAAATTTAATTCTCGGTTTCTTTTTTAAAATTTCAACTATAAACTCTCTAACCAATTGAACAAGTATTTTTAGGCTAAGATTTTGTCGTGGCTTATATATTGTTATCAAAGAATACCTTGTTGAGCATGCTGCTCTACCTGATCTTCTCGCACATAACACATGATCGAATGACACCAAAAGGGGAAAGGTGAATTGATGTGCTTAAGTTTTTCTTCTAATCATGTAAACAAAACAAGTTAGTCATCACCATATATCATATTTAATAATAAATGTTTTCATCAAATGACCTTAGATGATATATAATCATATATAAACAAATTAGGCACAACAAGCAAGAACAATAATATGACTCAAGAACAACAAGACTTCATAACAATAACAAGTACAACAACATATAAGAGCTGAGGAACACCTCTCTTCGGGGAAGCAGAACCTCCTCTTAGGACAGGGCCTCAACTTCTGACAGGGACACAGAGACTCTTACACAGACAGCACACTAGTACAGGACTGGTTCAAGACACTAAGCACATTAAACATCAAAATATATAACACACACACACACAGATATATATATATATATATATATATATAAATATATATATATATATATATATCTGTGTGTGTGCGCGCGCGCGCGGAAACAAATTAAGTGATTAGAGATCACCATACCAATAGCAACGATGGACAGTACAACACCCTATTCAATTCCCGTGATCCTATCCAACTGACTTATCGAGTCCTTAACCTATGTGCACTGAGTGTCGAAAATTAACCATATGAGTAATAAAGTCATGCCTACTGGGATGTGATTTTTACAATCTGGCACACATATTTTGTTTACCCTTATCAAATACTCCTAGGGATTGCAACGATCTTCAGCATACCCCATTTTAAGTGCCTATCTTGTCTGAGCCACTTCTAATGACCTTGACGACAATTGTAAAGCCCACTCCTTTGGCATAGCACATCTCTAGTGTCAATTGTACCCGAACGTCTTTTGAGTTTGTGGTGGCACCCTCAGCCTCACACTTTCGATGTAGCACGCTCTCTTAGTGCCTACCTTACAAGCAAACACCTCATGTGTTAGCGGAGACACTTTGAGCCTCATTACTTTGGTGTAATCCACTCCCTTAGTTTTAGCTTAGATTTATTCTATATCTGGCCACTTCAAGTGGGATATATCCTTTCCTTCTTAATATGATATGTCTCTTGGAAAACGCAGGTATCCCCCTAACCACTAGACTTGAACTTAATATCTCAAACACATGACACTCATAAAACTTCGCCTCATATACATTTCTCTTGAGTTTAGTATATCTTCATGGTCGCTTGATGCATGCACAATTATACATATTTTAATATTATTTTTATTTTGTTTTCATTAATTTCTACATAGCATGCATTATTTTATTTTCTTATTTAGTTTTATTCATTTTGAGTCATAAAATTATCAAATTTGTTGATTTTTATTGCCTAGGAGGCACGAAGATGAAAAGACGAATGTACTAAAAAAATGACACTCAATTCAGAATTAAAATGAGATCAAAATTATAATTTCAATGTATCATTTCATGAACACATGCTGTCACAGCTTGTGAAAGACTAGTCACGACTATGACGAACCAAAAAAATGCATTTTTCACTCATTTCATGGATCGTAACAGCATTACCATGGCTAGGGAGGTTACTACTTGAATATCACCATTGTGAAACACTATTTCATGGATCATGATATTTCGAAAGCGAATTTTTGGAGTTTTGATCGTAAGTGTGAAACCTCTTTCACAGGTCGCAAACTTGAAAATTTGTATTTTAAGCATGGTCATGATCGTGACATCTATGTCATGGGCCATGAAATGCAGAATCCTAAAAAAAATTTTGGAATGCAAGTTTATCAAATCTTATTTTGTACTGAAACAAAACTTCAGGAGAAGCTAATTCGAGTTGAAACCTTATCGAACTTGATGTTTTTTATTCCAAATTTTTGGAACTCCTATTATGACATGTCAAACCTCAAATCTATAAATAGAATCCAAAAAATTCATTCTTTTGGGCATGCAACAAGTTTGGATCATGCGTTGCAAACTTGAAGCAAGTATCAATGTCTAAAAAATATTTCAAGAAAGATTTCTACACAGAAGTTTGTGAAGAAGATCATCATCAAAGTGTTAATATTTTATAGTTCAGTTTCTTTCATCTCAAGCTCAATTGAAGGTTGAACTCATCTTATAACTTCTGATTTATTTCTATGGAGTAATTTTATTGTAAGGAAAAACTTGGAGGACCCATGATTTAATTGGTTATAGTTTTATTCAATTCTCCTATGAACATGAATGTTGTTAAATTTTTTCTTTGGCTTTTTGAGATATTTTATTCAACTAGCATCCTAAATAGGGATAGTTAATTATTGAATCTCTTTGATTCTTGAAATTGATTTTTAACATTTAGTTTAAGCATTGCATATCATATTTTGTTAGCAACTGGAAAGAAATACTTTGAATTTGTGATCTATTGATTATCATCTAGATAGGAATGATTGATCGTTTAAGACATAAAAATTAATGCATTTTATTTTTAGTAAATAAAATTGTCATCTTATAGACGAACGATCAAATTTATCTAACATTAAGGTAGTTGATTCATCCTAATGAGGAAATTATATCTTAGGTAGATCGTAATCCATTTAGGAGTTTGAAATAAAATTATAATTCAATCAATTTTGTAGTGTAACAAAGTTTATTATCATAAAAAATATTTATTTTCTTTTTAAATTTTCAAAAAGCATTTTTATTCAAATTCAAATTATCTCATGTTAGTTAATATTAATCCTCGTGAGGATGATACTCTACTCACATCTCTGTTACTCGATATGATTAGTGCATTTTCTACTGATAATTTTTTTAACTCTTAACACACATCAAGCTTTTGGTGTCGTTGATGGGATTAATCAATTAACTTTTTGTTCTAGTTTTATTTGCTACTTTGATATTTTTTTATTTTCATCATCTCATCTTCAATGGAAAAGAAGCAATAAAAATCCAATCAACAATTAAGCATGATGGAGTCCAACACTAGATAACACAAAACCAAAACACAACCAAGATGCATTAAAAATATAAAAAGATGTCTCGATGGACCCATTAGCTATACTCAAATATATGGTGGATGTGTTATGAAAAGTTCTCCATGTAAGAATATTTGATTCAAACATGGAGAAGTAAATTTCATATTTAAAGAAACACAACAAAGTTACAAGTGGTATAATCTCTTCATTGCTCAAAATTAAATCATCGATTGAGTCAAAGGTCAACCTTGAAGAAATGATTGATCACTTCACCACAATTATTGAAAAGAGACTCCTCATGCAAGACCAACTCATCACCAACCTCGAAGCACAATTTATACCATTGAGAATTCAACACAAAGTTAATCAAGTGTCATTTCATGTTCCACAATCGTTAGATGTTCAAATGAAATTCGAAGTCATGGAAGCAAAACTTCATACATTAGAAACACAAGTTACGCAATTGACTTCTCAAAATGCTGAATTTTGCAAAGGCAACAACACGGAGAGTCCAACAATTTTCACGAGCCCATATCACAACCATAAATTTTACCAAAGAAAATGGGAGCCTCCAAGAAAAAAACATTAAAGGATGACATGGACTACTTAATGGAAGATTAAGCAGGCAAGTGAGTACATAATTAAACATGGACAAGTCTGAGGAAAAAAACTCACCTTTGGATGTCCCTTCCATTAATATAAAGGTGTCTCCAAATCAATCAACACCAAAAGAGAGAAAAACATCATCAACTTTAATGCAATGGCATCGCAAAAGCCTACCTACAAGCGAAGAGCATCAACAATCTTTTCATCCACAATTTCAAAGATAATTAAAGAAATATTAGTTGAGCAAATAATGATCATCAATGGCGAGAGGTGGGAGACAAAGGGTGTATATTTCTACACTTACCATGATGGCCGGCATCAACAATCACATAATGGTTGTTCCTTGTTTCACATTTCCTTTTAAGGTCTTATCGTGATATTGTTCATTTTTTATGAGTTAATTTCTTTAGTGAAGTCTCTTTTTTTTTCTGACATTTAAGTCAATTTTTAGTTGAGTGTTAAGTTGTTCAGATTATGGGAGTCATCCTGAAATTTTTCTGAACATTTAAAAAAAAATCTTGATTTTCACATATCATGATCACTTGGATCACTACCGTGAAATCACGCCTCATGGACATTACTCAGAGTCATGATCACGAGCGCATCTTAATGTCTCAGAACAATTTATCACGGCTCATTATATTATTTGTCATGATCGTGATCTAGTCCAAAATAAAATGTATAATAAACTTTTGGGTCATGACTCAGTTCACGGCCATGAGCGCACTTTTGAGTCGAACCAGTAGAGTTTCCACGGGCTATTACTCATAGTTAATGGCCATGAATGATTCCATCATGTTTTGCATCATAACCATCACAGACCTTGATGGCTGAATCACGGTTGTGATATGCTCATGTTTGCCTAATATACTATCGTGATAAACACATGTCATGCTCAAACTAGAAGGATTAAGGGCTGTGACAACTTTGGACCACGACCATGATTTACTCAAATTATGAGAATATCAAGTTAGTCAAATTCATCTCAGGCACCAACATCAGTTTCACGCTCGTGAGAGACTATTTAATTGGTTGTGGAGGCTCCCTCCTTCACAGACATCATTTCATTCTTTGTCATGCAAGTCACTGGAGCACGTTGTTGCCACTTCTTACCACTACTATGACAACCTCACCACACTTCAAAGCTCAAACTGGCCAGCATTTACTTTGCTAAGTACCCCATCAATTCTATCCAAATTTCAAGTGAAGTCTCGGTTCCAAATGAATAGTTTTCGAAGTTCGAAATCCATCTTCTCTTACACCGATCATAACTACAATTTCTAAGCAAATCAGTGCTGTGAAGTATAACTCACGGGTGACATACAAGCAAAGGCTTGTTGGCAGCGCTCATGGGCCATGACGTATAATTCACATGCCGTGAACTTCAAGGCGGAGGTTCCATTTTCAAATTTCATGGGTCATGCAGCAGTGAAATCAACTCAGAGCCAACTTCATGATCATGATCTCCAGTTTCATGGGTCATGAACTCTAGTATCACAGGTTGTGACATCTCGTTTACGTACGGTCATGACCGACAACGCCAACTTCCTCCTCTAATGCAAGGTTGTCAAGATAAGGATCTTACCTAGGATCGGAAGGGAATGATAAAATCAAAAATCGTTAGATCGGATTGAGGATCGTAAGATCTTACATATAAGTAAAAAAAATTTTTTAAAATAAATATGTATTAAAATATACATATATTTAATAATTTGTTAAATATATATATATTAATATTTTTTACATTTATTATTATTTTTCTCGCTTTAAAACTTTATATGCCAGAAAATAAAGTTCTATAAATATAACATAATATATTATGACTATAATTTATATTTTATAAAGAAATATATATATTAGATATATGTGCCTATTAATATATATATATATATATATATATATATCCAATTTTATTTAATATTTCTTTAAATAATTTTATGATTTATTATTTTCCACTTTTTATGCTTTTAAAATAAATTTTATAAATACAATATAATATATTATCATTATAACATTTATTTCTTTAAAAAAAGTATGAAAAAGAAAAGAAAAAAATATTTAAACTAATATAGTAGGATCGGTAAGATCGATCTTACCGATCCTACGATCTTGATCTTACGATCCTACCAATCCTACGAATTCGATCTTTTAATTAAGATCGAGATTGATGACCCTCTGTAGGATCGTAAGATCTTACGATCAAGATCGCGAACTTGACAACCATGCTCTAATGTTGATGACAGATTGTTTGAGCAACCATGAATCGAGGAAGATGATTTATTGAATATCTCTGAAGCCACAAAGCATTGCGTTGACAATTTTAAATAACAAAAGCATTTCATGCAAATATACGATTCATACTATTATAGTTTGCCAAACAAAGGAATATTAAACTTGTGTTTATGCTCTTTTACATGTCATGAAGGTTACTCATAAGTCATAAGTCGTAACATGCTCCCACCAATGATTTCTAAAGCAAAACTAATACATGAATATTTCTTATTCTTTTGTACTCTAGAGCGGCTGCAGTATGAACATTTTTTGACGATTCTTTAGCAACTAAACTGAAGGATTATGGCAGGATGTGAAGAACAATATATAGTTTGTGCACTTCAATTCATAAAAAAAGGAACAAAAAAATAACTTCATCAACTAGAAATGATTTGCTCTTAATTTGATTAGTTCTAGGATGATATAAGAATACTTTTATATTAGATTCCTATTTTATGGCACAATTCATTATGTTAAAAGAGAACTTAGCTAAACCACATGATTTTTGAATTTGTTATGGCTCCATGTTTCTAATTATCATGTATTCAGTTAACTAATTTATGTGAAGTAATTGATTTAATATAATAGAATTATTTTGAAAATTAACTGTATTTTATGTTACAAAGGGGCCCCATAAGCCAAAGAAATATATTACAAAATAAAGGGGCATATAAATCTCACAAGTGATAATCATATTTGAAATATTTAAAATACCATGAGATGAAGGGTGTGACATCGTGGCATGTCCATGTGATTTGATAATTAAATACTGAATCTCTTAAAGCAATGTGTGTTTTGATATTGGTGCTTAATTTTATGGGATTTTCTAATATACTGTGAATTCTATAAGGGGTCATTTCACGTATCCTCAATTAAAATAACCAATAATTTGGATTGTCATTAAATTTGATTATCACTTTTAAACTTACAAAGTATTATCATGTTTCGTAGGTATTAGTTAATGTAAATGATAATTTAAAATAAAAAATGGGTGTGCAAACTCACTTTAACGTATATCCATGTAAACACCTAAAATTTATTTCAAAAAAGTAGGATTCACTATAACACTCTTGGAGTAACTATTCACGAACAATGAATCTCATTTTTTAAAGCTAAAATTACTAAACACTCATATACCTCTAATTTAAATTGACATGGTTGTTACAAGGAAAAAATAGTCAAATGCCCTCCAAAGTTATTTGCGAGTCATTTGTAAGTGATCCAAAGAAATTAAGGAGGTGGAGATTGAGTTGAACATCGAAACCAACACAGACCATGTCTGGCACAAATGCGAGCCGTGTTGCATAAAACGGAGGAAAAGAAGATAAAACCAACACAGATTCATAATACGGGTCATGTCCAAATCGAACATGGTCAGTGTCACTGTTACACGATCACAAATTAAAATGTGTTCCGACACTAATTGCGTCACCCAACACGGGGCGTGTTTGAAGTTACGCGGGTCGTGCTGTCTAACAAAACCAGTCCAAATGAAAAGTGAAAAGATGAAAATTTTATAATCACGAGATAAAATAAGATAATAGTAATCTAAGCCTATTCGAAATAAGATAAGAGTTTAAGTTGATTCGGACTTGGATTAAATTTTAAGAACCCCTAAGAGGAGGGAATCCTAATTATTTCTCTCTGGCCCAAGTGTTCTTTCTCTTTTTCTCTCTCTTTAGGAGGACTAAAGGAGGATCTACCGCGGGAAGACGAACGCGGCGCATAGGAACATACCAATGAAAATAAGGTATGTAACTAAGGTGGATCAACCTTAGGGTGTTCTATATGTGTATGATGCATGAGCAGGAAACAAACATAAAAAACATGGATCACGTCCTCTACGACATGGTTCGTGTTCGCATGCAAATGATCGCGCCTTCGCACCACGGGACGTGCGAATAACACTAGCACCAGAGGAAATGACTCATGTCACCCATGACGCGGACCGTGTTCCTAGGACGACACCACCACTAACCTAACATGAATTGTGTCCTTCTAGGCCCACAAGTCACGTGATCAGATATAATATGATAGATGTGGATCGTGTTGCCCTGATGCGGACCGTGCTCTGTCCAATGACGAAACAACTATGTCACTAATACGGATTGAAACCTCGCACTAGCTACGTCAATTAATGGCATGGGTCATGTCTCCTTTCGATGTGGGTCGTGTCCTGACGAGGATTCATCATAAACAATGACCACCCAAAAATGGGTCATGTCCAAATTGGAGTTGATGACGACCACCCTAAACCCTTATTGCATGTTTTGTTGAATTGAT
This sequence comes from Pontederia paniculata, assembly GCA_001647135.1. Classification (NCBI taxonomy): domain Eukaryota; kingdom Viridiplantae; phylum Streptophyta; class Magnoliopsida; order Commelinales; family Pontederiaceae; genus Pontederia; species Pontederia paniculata. Next base: position 16,424 of record LTAE01001091.1, on the reverse strand, counting down.
TCTATTGCATGAGTTGATGATAGTTGTATGGGTTATAACCCAAAATCTAACTAGGGTTCAAAATTGAACCTTACATGTAATTGAATGTGCATGAAGTGTACGTTGGCTCTCGATGATTGTTCCAATTCCTTCGAGGATTGAGGGTCCCTATGGATACCAAGATTCCAATTCCTCTGGGGATTGATGTTTTTTTATAGAGCAATTTTTATTTGGATCATGGAGAGAGACCCCAAGACCTAGCTAGTCTTAATGGCATTGGGAGCCAGTCAACAATCTTCATGATTAATAAAAGCTCACTAAAGATTGTATTGTTTAAATAATGAAAGAAAAGTTAAGCAAAGATGAATAATGTGGTCCAAAGAAGATACTCATTGAGCTTGAACATATTGATGAAATATTATGGGCATCATGACGAGGGATGCAAATTGATGTTCCCGTTAGTGATGGACCAAAGGTAAAGATTGAACCAAATGATGGTAAGTATGGAAATGATAATAAGTCAAACATGTAAATTTAATTAAAATAGATTTATTACTTATGTAAATTGATTTTCTTGTCGTATCTTCATATATGATTTACCCTATTGTATTATTATTACCTTTTACATATTAGGCTTTATCGCTCATGGAACAATTGTCTCCCATGTTTTTGATCTTGCAGGAGAACAAGATAACGATTAGGTGATGACACAAACGATGCAGACGATCATGATGTGATGGTTGCACATTATCAATTTTAGATTGACTCAAATCTATTTTTATTTACTTATTTCTTTTCTTCATAGAACAATGTAAAATGATATTTTATTTGGATTAGATATTCCATTTTTAAAGTATTGACTTCTATATTTTATGTTATGGTCCAAATTAAAGTCAAAGGTGTATGTTCGTAATATCTCGAAAAAGGCAACTCTGCCATGAGGCAAGGGTGATCTTTTTGGGGCATTACAGAAGGTATCAGAGATCGATTAAGAGTCGAGGTCATGAGTGGGAACTGTAAGACCATGGAGGATGCCTCGAAGCTCACATCAGAACTAGAAAGGGAGCATCTAGAATGGGTGAAAACCCAAAAGGAGAGAACTATATATGGCGCGCGCGTCCACAAAATCAGGACAGATGGAATGATAGGAGACAAGCCAAAGCTCCTATCAGAAGAGATAATTGCTAAGAGGAGCATGAGTGGGAACTATAAGACCATAGAGGACACCTCGAAGCTCACATCAGAACTAGAAAGGGAGCATCTAGAATGGGTGAAACCCAAAAGGAGAGAATTATGGCCCATCCACCAAATCGGGACAAGTGGGATGATAGGAGATAGGCCAAAGCTCCTACCGGGAGAGATAACCGCTATGAGGAGCATCCAAAACCTTATCCACCACACGAAGGGCAGCAATCACAACAAGACGATACAGTGGTTTGCTCGCACTGCTAGAAGTTCCGTATGGGTGAATTTCATTGCAAGACAGGTGTGTGTCTTAACTGCGGGAAGCACTGTCATTTCTTTAGAGATAGCCCACACCGAAAGAAGGGGCATTAAGGTGTCCGAGAACAAAGGGCTCTCAAACCTTTACCACAGGCAAGGTGTACTGCATGGAGGCCGAACCCGAAGGTATGCACCCTATACCCAACTGATAGCCTAAGGATAGGGTTAATTCCTAAGGATGTTATTTCTGATATAAATAATAAAAAAATCATATATAAGAAAATGAAAAGTCAGACCATAAGTTGGTAGAAGCTCAAGACGGAATTAGAAGATGAATTCATTTTTAAGGAGGTTATGATGTAACATCTTGAACCCAACATAAAATGCAAGAAAAAAAATTATAAAACGAAATGGATTAAGAACATGGATCATGTCCAAATTGGACATGGGCGGTGTCACTCTCACACAATGACAAATAAAATTGTGTCCGAATAGGACATGGATTGTGTCACCCAATATGGACCATGTTTGAAGTTAACGCATGCGATTTTTTCTAATAGAACTAGTCCGAATGAAGAATGATGCATGCTAATTATGCATATAAAATCGTTAGAAAGTACACTAATCATATCAAGTAATAGTTCAACGGTAAATTGAGTATCGATCCCATGAGAAATTTATTTTATCCTAAGTTAATTCACTAGACTAATGAGAGAGGTACATTGAGTTGGATAAGTTGTGCTTAAAAGAGATTACAATAAAACTAAATGATAATGTTATGATCAATAACGCATCAGAATATTATGTCATCAAGCACTAGATCAGGATGATTAATTAAAGAAAAATTAGGTTCAATAAATCAAAATCCATTTCTACCGATTCTTAAGAGAATTAGTGCTCACCTAAGATCTGATGTGCTCTCCAGAATGCATCAACTATCTCAAATCTAATGGACTCTATTGTTCTTCTTCAATATGCCAATCTAGCCTATTAGAATTTTGAGATACATTAAAATGTAACATAGACTATGGATCGTTCCTCTCTAGAATGTCAATCTCATAGACCTCACACCCAATATTCCTCTCCAGGATGCTACTAGATGTGATATGTAATGCTTTGACAAAAAATATTTCAAAGATAAATTTTAGAAATCAAAGAAAGTTATGAATATATCATTCCTCTTTAGGATGCTAACAAATTCACAATATTTCATAATTCTTCAAAAGCGTTAAATATTGCAAGGCACACACATGAGAAATTGGATAAAAATGAGATTTAAATAAAAACTAGGGTTTTTCCAGGTTTTCCCTCTTTACAATAAAAATATCCATAAAAACAAAACCTAAGTAGATACATGGGAGTTCATTCTTATGTAAAAATAGGAGAAACAAATAAAATAATATTGCAAAATAATTATATCTTCAAATGACGATCACATTGAAAATTCTACAGCACTTCGTCTTCTCCTTTTGTCGGCTCTCCCAGGCTTGAACCATCCCCCACAATGAAGATTTTGAGGGTTATTTATAAGTTAGAAAATACTAGGCTTGATGGAATTCGTCCAGGGGAAGATCGAGCTTGAAAATAAATCACAATCATCGAAAAAGAACTTGAAACGACAAAAAAATCACATATACACATTTTCCCGCATATTGTCACAGCTCGTGACAAAAATTTCACAGCCATGATCGAAGATTAATTCTAGGTGTTGATATCATCACGGCTCGTGACAAAATTGTCAGGACCGTGACCGAACAATGACTATTTTCCTCCCTACGCATCACGACCCGTTATATGAAAATCACAATTGTAACCGAACAATGTTTCTGTGTCTTCAAGTACGTTATGGCCCATGATGAGTCATCACGGCCATGACCGAATGGTGTTGTCTCTTGCCATGATGTCACGGCCTGTGATCAAGGAATCACAGTCGTGACCAAAGCTTCTTCACACTCTTCATCATGTCACGACCCATGATAAAGTTGTCTCGCCTGTGATGAAGTTGTGATGTTTCACCAAGTTGATGTCACAACCCATGACAAACCTGTCACAACCGTGACCGAAGCTCCAATTCCGAATTTTATATACTTTTGACTCCAAATTTAGCCTAAATTCCGATGGCCTCCTTCCGTCATGTCGTTGAATGCCTTGAACCCATAATTTATACCAGTTATATAGACTCTTACTCAGAAAAACTAGAAAGAAGTGAAATACAAACTAAACTAATGCATATGACGACAAAATGCATGGAAAATGTAGTGAATATGATATGAAAAATATGACTAATTTGCTACGCATCAAGCTCTCCCAAGCTTAAACTCTTGTTTGTCCTCAAGAAAATTTCAGAGCAAATGCTCAAGATAATTTCATTATAATATTGACCATGCAGACCAATACTTTCCTTGCACAATTTCTCTCTCTCCTACTCCTCACTAGCAATGCACCTTTATCTATCCTTCTGTTTCACAAAGTTCTGACTTATAAACAATTTAAGCATAGTCCTTTACAGCTTAAAGAAAGGTTTAACAACATTAATGTTGAAGGCACAAGTATCATGGAGCTTATACTATTAAATAATTAATAAACAAATATTATCTCATTTTTCTAAGTTCTCTCTTCGAATCAAGTTTGCACGAGGAAGTCCATGTTGCAGGCTTTCAACCAGTGGATCCCAGATCAGATGACCTTAGGTCACCAGGGTTAAAGAGTACCATGCTAGTCTACTCACCCGAACATTCCTAGATTCTGAATGAAAGATCAAACTAGGACATTGACTCAACACTTAGGCGCTTCTCCAATGTGCACAAGGTGGTCCATGTAACGGGCTTTCCACTAATGACTCTCAGACCATATGGCCTTAGGGCAACAAGTGTTAAAGCATACCTCGAGCTTTCTTGTTCGAACTCACCCAGGTTCTGGATAACACACAAGGGCTAAATCAACTCCTAAGCTCACACTTTTTTCTAAATTTTTTCACTCAATTTTTTTCAAGTTTTACAACTTATTCATAACTCTTTCTATAAGCTCCAAAGATACTTAAACATACAATAAAAAGATTGTAAGTATATCCATTACAATAAAGCTAGAAAAAACTTGTGGTCTAAAAACTCATCACTCTATTCCACAAGATTCAAGATTTCAATACATACATGTGATCTGCATTTGAAAAAAAGGCACTCGAATTTCATAAATGCACACTTTTATGGATTTTTCAACTTTTTATACTTTTATACTCAAATTGATGCATACACTGAAAATGACTCAACCACACTGACCTTAACAGGAAATGCAACCTAAAACAAAGTAAACTAACAACAAAATGCATGAAATGCAAACTCCCCCAAGCTTAGACTTGACACTATCCTCAGTGTAGAAGTTGTCGCCGAAGGAGGTGATACAAAATGCAAAAATAAAATAGATTAAAAGAAAAAGAAAAGAGTACAATCAGACAGTGGTGGTGGTGGCGACGGAGTCGAAGAGAAGAAGCCTCCAAATATTCTCTTGCTGGTGTGGTAGTCATGCATGCATCGAATCATGTTTCCATGTTGTCATGCGGGCTCGAATTTCCATCATCATGTCAGCCTAGCTATCAAATCAGGTAGTCATCTTTGTCCTCTTGTTCATCAGCATCGTCGTCTGGCATTGCAGCTCCGCCTCAATCGCCTCCAAGGTAATCTACAAGCCTACAAAATCAAATTGAGAAGCATACGAAGGTGTCTCCTCAGTAGGTGCGTCGGGCAGCTCATAAGATGTCCCTCGTCAGTAGCTTGCGTCGGGCATCGTGGTGAGGAATGAGTAGGGGCCTCAACTGCTGATCCGATAGAGGTGGAAAGAATAGCAAGTTGGTCCTATCAAATATTGTGAACCTCTGGATGTCAAAGCACGGAATTCGGTCCAATTGGTTCTTGAAGATGAAGCTCATGGTCTCGCTGTCGACGACCGCGAGCTTCATTTCAAAATGGTACTCTTATATAGAAAGATACTCCGCTTCAGTAGTTTTGATTTTCCATATTTAGCCTAAAATGCTCGGCGATGGGAGTGATGAGACCTCCGATTGTTATCTTGCCTTTCGTCTTCTTACCATGGTGCTCGAAGTTCCTGGCGTTGAAGGCTCTGATATTGACCTTTATCCTCTCAACCATGGCATGCAGCAGGTAGAGCTTAGTCTCATTAGGCGACTCATCGTTGTTGCCTCGCCCGCATATTGTATTGGAAAGAATCCTATGTGTGGAGCGGAACACTGGGTTCTGGATCTGACTGCTCTTCGCATACCTATAATAGAGATCCGTTCTCTAGTAATAGTAGTCCAAAAGGCGAGGGCGTTGAATTCTTGTGGTACGAATCTCTCCCCCCATGCGGAAACTGATAAATATCATTGAACTCATTGAGGGAGAGAGAAAACCTCTTATTGTAGAGCTGAAAGTCGAGCTTCATCCAGGTTGGTAGTCTTGAGGTTGCTGAGGAACTCCTAAGTTGGTTGCTCGTACGTGTCCCAGGACTGGCCGAGGAAGTGTGTGATGTCGATCCTGCCAAAAAGTTGTCTTATGTCCTCTAGCAAGCCGAACCTCTCCATGATCTCCTCGTGGGCGAAACGAGTTGGTGTGGTCTCAAAGAAAGAAAGGTCCCTATACTTCATCTTCATATCGTTATTTTAGTAGCGACCAAGTGTCGAAGGGGAATCAAATCCTCTTTAGATGTGGTTGCCTGCTCGGCATTGGTGATCCTCAGCACCTTTGTCTTTTACGTTGATCCATGTAAAAAGTGCAAGAGAAGAGAGAGAAAGATTGTTGCAGCAAATACGGTCACATGCGTGATAAGTGGGTCACAACTGTGACTGAGAATAGTGAAAATGGTGCGTCAGAAGGTCACAACCCATGATCTATGAATCACGGTCATTATCAGATTAGAGGAGTTGTTCCTCAACAGAAAAGTCACGGTCCATGATCTGAGAGTTAAGCCCGTGAAATGTCGATGAAGAAGATCATGGGCATGTTGTGTGGAGTCGTGGTCGTGATCGTGTTGTCTTGTTGGCCTTCTCCGACAAGAGTGTCACGGCCGTGATTGCTGAAGTTGTAGGTGGTCGGTGATTGCAGTTGATATCTGCGCATTTGACGGGGCGTGGATCTTATCGAAAAGAGGGGCATGGGCGTCGCAGGGTTGTCGGCGAAGTTGATAAGTGCACTCGCCTGGCTTTAAGGTGGCCGAAGGGACGTGAAGGGGAAATCGTCGACGGATAGGAGAAGGTAAGGAATAGTTACAATGGAGGAGAAGGAGGTCATGATGGGATATATAGGCATCACGAGCGTGACTTGAACGCGAAGAATTTAATGATTGCGACGATTGGCAAATGGATGGTTGGCATTAAATGTGGTTCCCATGGTCGGTCAAAGTCCTGGTCAAGGCCCGTGACAAAATTGTCACGGTCATGACTCGCTAGAATTACAGGTAGTCGACGCGTCATGGGTGTGAAATTGATCTCAAGGGTGCATGTCACGATCCGTGGCGCAGATATCACGGTCGTGATGATAGATATATATATACATGAGAGGCGTTATAGATAGGATAGACACGGTCATGATTTAGTTGTCACGGTCGTGATGGCCAATACAGGAGTATGTCACGTGAGGTACATGTGCTCAAGTTTGTGACTAGGCATCACGAGATGGAGAACACGACCATAATCATTTTTTGTGGTGAGCATTTATGCCCATGATCATATGTCATTATTATTAGTCACGGTCGTGAAACATTTTTCATGGTTGGGGTATCATTGAAGAACAATTCACGTGACCATGACCGGGTCACGGTCCATGTATAGCTAGGACTTAGTATAATATTGGTCATGGCCGTGACAAAGTTGTCACGGCTTGTGAATGACCACATCATGCCTGTGGCGGACGGTCACAGTGGAAACTACAGATGAGTCATGGCCCATGACTGGGGTGTGATATAGACATACTAGTGATCCAGAGAATTATGTTTTGAAACTCATGGACCAGTAAACAAAGGAATACTCAAAAACTTCAAGAATCATATACCAGAACATAGACACTAATATGCCAATGAACACGAACTCCAGAAATTAATACTCAACGACTCCTAGACCATACATCAGACATGCTAAAGACTCCAAATTGCATAATTCAAAAACAAAGACAAGACATAACTAGGAGAAAGTTTATATACAAAATTTGCTAAGTTCTAGTCATTAGCTTGACTTTACCTCAGCCTTCAGATTGATTGATTGTTTGACCCCTTCTTCGGGTTCTTCTCAGTGTTGCTCGGGAGGGTCCCAAGTGTGCGCCCTGCTATGATATTTGTGAGCTGACCTATCTGCATTTCAAGGTTTCTGATGGAGGCATCATCGTTTGTGACATTGGCTTCCATGGTGGTCATGAACTTGGTCAGCTTCTCCTCCCTGTTGTTTTTTTTGCTCAATAGATGATTGTTGAGGATTTTGTGGATGAGAGTTGAATTTGTTTCCTTGCCCCCATGCCAGATTAGGATGATTCCTCCACCTAGGATTATAATTATTATTAAAGGGATTGTTGTTCTTGAAAAAGGAATCAATCATTAAATTTGTATTATCGAACTTGGTAGCATAAGCAGTATTGTATTTGGGGCATTCATTGTAAGAATGTCCCTCTCCACATAATTCACATTGTTGAAAACCTCGAGTCATTAGTAACTCGAATTTCTTGTTGAGTGACTCCAGCTGAGCCACCGCTTCTTGATTAACAGAAACTTCAACACTATTGACAACTCTGATCTTGGAGCCCCTTGATCTCTTTGTCTGTCAGGAGTTTAGAGCTACATCCTCAATTATCTCATAGATCTCCTGATGACTCCTTTTATCCAAGTCTGAACCTCCAGGAAATGAGTCCTTATTGTCTTTGTCTTCTTGAAATAGCTCATTGTAAAAGTCTTCCAAAATCTACCACAATGGGGTTATGTTATCTGGAACCTTTGTCAGCATCTTTTATATCTTTCTCATCCTTCATACAATGTCTCAACATCATCCTGTTTGAAGGCTCTCAATTCGTTTCTCATCTTGATAGCTTTTTGAGGTGGGCAAAACTTTGAAATGAATTTCTCAATGAATTGCTCCTAGGTGGTGATGAGTCCAGTAGGTAGGGTGACCAACCATGTCGACACTCTGTCCCTCAAGGAAAAGTGAAATAGTCTCAACATCACCGTGTACTCAGAAGTATTGTTGCACTTGAAGGTGTTGCAAATCCTGATAAAGTTGTCCAGGTGGGTGTAAGGATTCTCATTTAATGCTCCCTCAAACTTATTAGCTTGGATCATCCTCATAATAGAGGGTTGATCACAAAATTGTTTGCAGTAATTACTAGGAGTTGATCACAACTGACTTATTAGCTTGGATCATCCTCATAATAGAGGGTTGATGACAACTGACTCAGCATTCTTGTATTGAGGACGCATAGTCCCTCATGGTCAATTCAGCAGGTGGTGCAACAACTCTTCCTTGTTCTTCAGCTATCTTGGTTATTCTTTTTAATCATCAGGTTGTTCTCTCGATCTCTGGATCAAATTATAACTCGACTCCCGAATGCACGACTCAGGATCAGGTTGCTCTAATATTGCTTTCCAGAATGTACGCCTCCTTGTGCTTGAAAATTGCCTGAAAATTTCACAAAGGTTTATGTAGATATAACAAGAAAAATAAATACTCTCAAAATAGTTCAACGAAATCAAAATAAGATAAAAACAAAAAATCCCTTATAACGATGCCAAAAATTTGGTGTGCTAATTATGCATATAAAATCGCTAGCAAGTGTACTAATCGTATCAAGAAATAGTTCAACAGTGAGTTGAGTATCGATCCCACGAGGAATTTGTTTTATCCTAAGTTAATTCACGAAACTAATGAGAGAGGTACATTGAGTCAGATAAGTTGTGGTTTAATGAGACTACAATAAAACTAAATGATAATGATATGATCAATAATGCGTCAGAATATAATGTCATTAAGCATTGGATCAAGATGAATAATTAAGAGAAAATTGGGTTCAATAAATCAAAATCCATTTCTACCAATTCTTAAGAGGATTATGGTTCACCTAAGATCTGATATACTCTTCAGGATGCACCAACTATCTCAAATCTAGTAGACTCTATTGTTCTTCTTCAAGATGTCAATCTAACCTGTTAGGCTTTTGAGATGCATTAAAATGTAAACCCTAGACTATGGATCGTTCCTCTTCAAGATGTCAATCTCACAAACCTCACACCCAATATTCCTCTCTGGGACCTACTAGTGTGCTATGCAATGCTTTGACTAAATATATTTCAAAGATCAATTTTACAAATGAAAGAAAATTATGAATGTCATTACTCTCCAGGATGCTAACAGAAATTCACAATATCTAAGAATTCTTCAAGAGCATTAAATATTGCAAGGCATACACATGAGAAAATGGCTAAAAATGATATTAAATAAAAACCAGGGTTTTTTTCAGGTTTTCTCTTTTTATAATAAAAATCTCCAAAAAGTAAAACCTAAATAGATACATGGGAGTTCATCCTTTTGTAAAACTAGGAGAAGCAAATAAAACAACACAATAATATTACGAAATAAATACACTTTAGATGATAATCTCCATGAAAATTCTGCAGCACTTCGTCTTCTCTTTTTGTTGGCTCTCCTAGGCTTGAAGCATCCCCTCAATGAAGGTTTTGAAGGTTATTTACATGTTAGAAGAATCCCCGGCTTGATGGAATTCGTCCAAAGAAAGATCAGACTTCAAAATAAATCAAACTCTCAAAAAAGAACTTAAAGCAACCTCAAAAATCACATATACATGTTTTTCCATAGATCGTCACGGCTCGTGACAAAAATGTCACGGCCATGTCCGAAGATCAATTCTAGGCACGGATATCGAATTGTCACGGTTGTAACCGAATGATGATTGTTTACTCCCTATGCGTCACGGCTCATGATCTAGAAATCACGATCGTGACCGAATAGTGTTTTTGTGTCTTCAAGTATGTCACGACCCATGACGAGTTGTCATGGTTGTGACCGAATGGTGTTGTCTCTCGCCATGATGTCACAGACCGTGATCAGGGAATCACGGCCATGACCAAAGCTTCTTTAGTCTCTTCACCATGTCATGTCCCGTGACAAAATTGTCAATCGTGATCGAAGCTGTGATGTTTTGCCAAGTTGATGTCACGACCCGCGACAAGCTCGTCATGTTCATGTCCGAAGCTCCATTTTCATATTTTATATACTTTTGAGCTCGAATTTGGCCAGATTTCGATGGCCCCTTCCATCATGTCGTTGAATGCCCTGAACCCATAAACATACCAATTATGTACACTTTGACTCAGAAAAACTAGAAAGAAGTGAAATAAAGACTAAATTGATGCATATGATGGCAAAATACATGGAAAAATGCAATGAATATGATATGGAAAACATGACTAATTTGCTACACATCAAACAGTGAAAAGATAAAAATTTTATAATCATGAGATAAAATAAGATAATAGTAATTTAAGCCTATGATAAAAGTTTAAGTTGATTCAGACTTGGATTAAATCTTAAGAACCCCCTATAAAAGAAGGATTATAGGAGGGAATCCTAATTATCTCTCTATAGCCCAAGCACTCTCTCTCTCTCTCTCTCTATATATATATATATATATATATATA
>LTAE01001090.1:19819-48539 GCA_001647135.1 Pontederia paniculata | reverse complement strand
TCTCTCTCTCTCTCTCTCTCTCTCTCTCTCTCTCGTCCTTCTCTCTTTTCATAGGGTCAGGTCAACGTGGAGGAGAAGATCAAGGACAAAGAAGAAAATAGTTTGGCTATAGAGGAAGTTATGTAACTAGAATCATAATTAAGGTTCTTATTATGGAATAGATAGAAAAATGATTAATAGAGTTATGGATTAAGATAATTGCTCCCTCTCCAGATTGATCCTACAAATTTCATGGACACAGACTGTGTTGTTCCGCAACATGACCCGCGTCCGACAGACTTAGGCCGCGTCACCCTAACGTTGACCGTTTCTCGGAGTAACTTAAGAAGCCGACCAGATCTGACCATGTTCCGCTGAACACAGATAGCGTTGCAAATTCAGCCCACGTCAACTATGATGTCGGTTGTTTCCCTCCCATCGGGCTAGGGCAAGGTAAGACACGGACCGTGTCGGGCTCCGACGCGAGCCGTGTCCCTCCTATGAATAATAGATTAGTTGAAAATAAACACTAACCCTAAAACGTCCGCGCCATTTGACGACACGAGACATGTCATCCCAGCGCAGGTCATATCACCAGTTGATACCGACCATGTTGTTCCACCGAAAATATTATTTATCTACCCTTGTTATGATGATCTAATTGTATTGATTATTTGATTATGAATTGATGAACGATATAGGTTTAGGTGTCTCTAAACGTTAACCTAGTTGAAATTATGATAGGATAAAATATGTTAATGATTGTGATTGAATTTATGCTTGAAGAGGAGGACCCCCGACTATTGCAGCCCTTAGAGGACTATTGTTATCGCGTTCCTTTGGGAACTATTGCGTTCCTTCGGGAACTATTGCGTTCTTTCTTTAGGGAACTATTGACGTTCCTTCGAGAACTATTGTATTGTTATGGAGACTTGGTTAGAGAGAGACCCTATGGCCTCGCTAGCCATATTAGCATCGGAGGGATAATTCGAATCTTCTTGCACTAATAAAGGCTCACATTGATTGTTAATGATTGTTTCATCTAAGGCAAGATAAATAGAGAATGGTATATTGATGATGACTTGAGTATATTGAAAGGAAAAATATTGACATCACCAGGGAAGGTGTATATTGCTACTCATGTCATCCATTGGATATTGATATTGAAAGGTAAAGTTAAAGATCAAACGTAAAGAATAATCCTATTGATATATTGAAAATTACTAAAGTTTATTGTCAACTAATATTTCTTTTACATATTGATTATCTTATTTATGATCTTTTACATACTGAGTGTTAAAACTCACGGGAGATTTATCTCCCCTGCTAATTCAATTCTTCAGGCCGCCCTGAGTTAGGTACTGATAATGGTGTTGATGATGATGCAGTTTGTGATGGTCCACTTGCACATGTCATAGGATCCTAGTTTAAGTTTGAGTTTTGTTGATTTTGGCATAGAGAGGATGATGAACTCTACTGCTTTAGTATTTTATTGTTGGATTTTAGCCTTCTATTGGAATTGATGTAACAGACTTATTAGTATTTTCTATATGTTAAAAATGTTTAGTTTCGAAGTATTATATTTATATGATGTGGTCCTATAGTTGACCACTTGGTGTTGATGATGATGCAGCTTGTGATTGTCCACTTGCACATGTCATAGGATCCTAGTTTAAATTTGAGTTTTATTGATTTACTCGATGATGAACTCTACTGCTTTAGTATTTTATTGTTGAATTTTAGTCTTCTATTGGAATTGATGTAACATGCTTATTAGTATTTTTTATATGTCAAAGATGTTTAATTTTGAAGTATTATGTTTATATGATGTGGTCCTATAGCTGATCGGTCAAATGGTCAAATTAAAGGTAATGATATTGTATGGTAGCGTTTCCTGAAGTCATGATTTTATCAGATGATAAGGTCTGATTTTGAGGCGTTACCGTTTAGATCAATAAAAAATTATAAATACTTATTCTTTTTAAAAGAATATACTTAAAGTATATTCATTTCTCTCTCACTCACTCTATATATATATACACGTGAAGAAAAGACAAAACTATGTATTACGTTTTCCTCAAAGTTCAATTCATTGTCTTGGTATAATATATTGCGAATTGGATGAAGACGAGGAGAGTAATTAGATTTATATTCGGGAGGTCAAAAAAAAGTTGGAAGGGGACGGGGGGCGGCTGATGGGCTGATGGCTAAGAATATATGTATACGTATGAAAAAAGCATGTAATGTGTGTATATGGCAATGTGCGATCAGGAATTGCAAGGCTCAGGCCGCTGTCTGAAAGGGATGCGATTAAGACTGAAAGTAGAAAACGTTTACTAAATAGTTTCTTCTCTTTGTTAAAATAAATTAAAAATAAAATTGCGGTTAACTAGTAAGCAATTCTTCCTCATTTAAATAGGTGTCAAATTTAAGTTTCTTATATATGTAAAAGGTTTTTCAAAAAAAAATTATTGATCGTAATGAGATGTGTGATCCAAAATTTATATAATATAAGTGATATAATGGTAGATTAAACTCTAAATTTTTTTTCGACTTCCTACACATAATCAACGGAATCATTAATCAAAAGTTTTCTGGTTGCAAGAAATTATTTTTCTAAAAAGTATTTTGGTCAAAAATAAGCACACACTTAGTTCATGTACATGCTTATCAAAGGTTGATACTATAAAAATGTCAAAATAAATAATTCTACTCATCTAAAATTCGAACTTTTGAATTTATAAAAGGAATTTAAGGTTCGAAGAAGTCATTTTGGTAGTTGTTGATATATAAACGGATATGTATCAAAAGTTTACTTTCCTATATAAACTTAATTTCCAAAATTTAAAGAGAATAGTAGTGTTTGATATGACACACGAAGTAAAAAAGATATGCAGGTCGAAAGGATGAACCTCTCAATTATACATATGCTAAACACAAACGCATCATTCACACATTTCTTCTCAAATTTATTATGTGACCTTTATTGTGACGCCCCATATTCACACCCCACCACGTGATAAAATGCGAGCTTGGAGACGCTACGACGATGTGATTCTTTGACTATGTTGATCAGTCAATAAAAATAATATAAATGCGAAATATTTTAGTCAATTAAAAATAATATTCAATAAAGTAAATGCGGAAGTCTGAATAATATAATTAGTGTCATAAATTTGATGACTCTATAGATGACACTAAGACCCTGTCATGTGCATAGCATCAACATCATCATGAGCAATCTGTAGCCACTAACATCATTATCCACTTAGAACTAGTACCTACAGGATCATGCACGAAAAATAATATTCCATAAGTAATTACACCCAGTGTGTAAGGAACAAGTAGATATATAATCATAACGATAAAAATGATGATAATGAACTCGATACTGGCATAAATCAATAGGCGGTGACATGGTGAGTCAACAATATAAATTAATGACTGCAAGACGATACAATCCGATAATATCACTTTGAGAATTATCCTAGTGTGAGACAATATTAATTTGGATGGCGATTGAGGGGTGATCCAATTCGATACATTCTCTTTCATGATACGACTATTCTTTGAAAAATAATTCGATAAGCCCAAATGATAAGGGGCAATTTCAAAAAATAATGGGATAGGGATCCGATAAATGAAAGGATAATAAGAAAATAATTACAAGACTAGTTAGATTCGGTAAAATAAAAATATGATAAAATACTAATAAGATGTGCCCATATGGTGCAAACCATAGGGTGATAAATCAATTTCGATATAAGGTCCAATGACATTCCAATAATATAATACTCTTTGAAACAATAAGGTCAATCAGAAAGGAAATGAATTCATAGGTCAGTTGTACAATAATTACGATCAATCCAGTAAGGCCAAGTAATAAAGAATAAACTTTTAAAGGCCAATAAAAATGATATAACTTCAATAAAATACTTTGAATGATATAATCAAACGCTAAGGAATTATATTCCAAAGGTCAATGATGACTTCACTTTACATCCGATCCGATAAGGCCAATCAATAATGATATAGCTTTGAGAACATACTTGAACAATATGACTAAACAATAAAGAATTATATTCCCAAAGTCAACAATGCTTTCACTTAACATCCGATCCGATCCGATAAGGCCAAATCAATAGGGAGTAACACTCCAAAGCCATGATACTCTTTCTTTTCTTCAATGATAAAACCAATGAGAAGCACTTGAATAATGGAGACAATATGCAGCACTTGTACAATAGAGGATATATGAAGTACTTGAATCACTGTTTCGATATAATCAAAGGTCTTTAGATACGATACGATGGAGGATATAAATCCTATATGATGCACTCCCTTTGTTATCTTTTTTCAAATCTATGAGTAGCTCATTCAGGAATACAATAGTTTGCCATGATTTATGAGATCTGTACCGTTGGCCTAGCTGTTCATACGGTACAGATCTCATACGATCCTAGGTTGCCATGATAATAATCAATAAGGTCAACGGGGGTACTCTACACGATCGAATCAGCATAAAGCTGAAGATTACATTTTGTTCTATCCTATTACATCCATAATTTATTAACTGAAATTCTAATCTCTTAATTTTTAATTTTCCCTTTACACATTCATCACTGCGAAAGGATAAAGCTGAAGAGCGTAGATCGACACTCTTAGGTAGCTTTATTTTTATTGAAGGGTTAAGAAGGATAGAGTGGGTTTAGAAGAAATATATCTTATTTTAATAGAAATTTTAAACAAGGAGAGAGGAAGTTTGAGACCTCCAATTAATAAGATTAAAAGGGATTTACTCTTTATTATAGTAAAAGTTGACTTATTATTTTCTTATTATAATAGGACAAAATTATTTTTTTTAAAAAATGTCATGCACCAACATGGCCCCTATTGGTGCACAACACGACCGTTGTTGGAGGACGCCAAGTGGCAGTCCAAAATTTAATTAATAAAAAATATTTTAATTATGGGATTAAATAAAATAAGAGGAGTTTGAATTGGATTAAAATTCAGGAAAATCCTAAAAAGACTCCTATAAATAGACCATAGGAGTAGAGAGCCATTACAATTTTCATTCTCTCTCTCTCTCAAAGCTTTAGCCATCAGTTTTTCTCTTCCTCTCTCCTCTCCCACCAGGTAACTAGGTAAGAGTCTCTCTCTCGTGGTTCTCTCTCCCTCTCTCTTCCCTTCTCTCACCTTAGGATGGTGTTGAACATATAGGAGAACGTGAAGGAGATCTGCAACAACGTACATAACAAGGAGAAGGCAAAGACAAGATTAGAACAAATTCCTAAAGATTCCATAGAATTTGGTAATATAAATAAGAGGATCCTAATAGATAGATTTTCATGATTAATAAATTGCATATTAGGGTTCATACTAGATAATGATGATTGATATGATGATCAATATGTTTAAATCCATGTTTACTAGTCCCAATAAATGATTTAATTCGGCTTAGATTAGTCAATATTTTTCTATGTACGGACAACATGCTTTTAATTGTTAGTAGTTAATGTTCACTGGCGGAACAAGGTCCTTGTCGACTCCGGACATGGTCCACGTCCACCGGCGCAAACCCTAAACGTCGTGTTGTCGGAAAGACACGTACTGCGTCCACTCCGAACACGGCTCGCGTCCTGATACATGAAAATCCTAAAATG
Organism: Pontederia paniculata; assembly: GCA_001647135.1. NCBI lineage: Eukaryota > Viridiplantae > Streptophyta > Magnoliopsida > Commelinales > Pontederiaceae > Pontederia > Pontederia paniculata. The sequence continues at coordinate 42,894 of LTAE01001090.1, read as the reverse complement.
TTGCCCATTTTGATGGACACGTGATGACCGGACACGATCGACGTCTTCCCAACGTACGGTGTGTGCCCCCAGTTAAGTTGATTAAAGGATAATTGAAGAAGATTGTAACGCGTCCCGCGCCGACCGTTGGAAAAAGAAATGAAACCCTAACTATTATGATCGTGGAAAACAACCCGAGTTGAAGATGAACACGACTCCCGTTCCCTAACGCATCAGCCAATATGATTACTTTATTAAGAAACAGACCGCGATGAAGCTGCGTCGGAGGGCGAACACGACCGGAAACACAACGCATGTTCTAAGAGGTTTGTTTGATGATTATTTTAATAATGAACGAAAGACCGTGTCATACCATGACACAGCACACGTCATCTACCGAATCGGGAGTCGACGAATAGTAATCATCATCGAAAAAGGCTCGTGTTCATATCTAACACGACCTGCGTCGACTGATGCTGAAATGCCATGCTATTATTTGAAATGAGTAATTTTCTAAATATTTAAGGATTAATTATGTGGACAAGATAAAGAGCAACCATGCTTCATCTAAATTAAATGATGAGGTTGTCATATACCATTAAAGTTTGGGAGCACAGAATTTTAAAGATAGGACGAGTATGTTGCAGTTGCCCCCCTATGGCTTGTGCACCCCCATTGACCCATTGGCGAGACCTTTAAGACTCATGAACCACTTAAATTACCAAATCAACCTTGTGGTCACCTATAGTCACTAAAAAAATAAGTAAAAGGTAATAATGATAACCACTTGGTCTAACAATTGCATTATTCATATTGTATTAGATGATGTAGGATTGTTGATGATTGACATTGATGATTGAATATGATGATTGAAAAATGAAGTATAATTGATGAAAGTTAAAGTATGCATAAAGGTATGATGATGATGATGTAGAATAATTGATGTTTGATCTTGGTCATAGCTTACTCCTTAAGTAAAGAAAATTATTGAAGTAATTGTTGTTTGATCACTGGTCTTAGCTTTCTTCTTATGTTAGGTAAAGTAAGCACAAAGTGATTGATGTTTGACTATCTATCATAGCTCACTCTTGATGCATAGATGTAAAGTTAATGATGATGCAAGAAAGTATGTTAAAGACGAAGAAAGTAAAGCTAAAGATGATGAAAGATAAGTAAAGAATAAAAAAACTAAGAAAAAATAATTAATATTTTGATCTTATTATCATTAGCTTATTCTTACATTTATTTATCATATCATGCTTATCTATTGTTGTCTTACATTATTGTTTGTTATAGCTCATAATGGATGCTTTTCCCATGTATTGAACCCTGAAGGTGAGTGATCTACATTGTCTATGATTGGTGGTGCATACAACGATAGATACTTGTGGTGGTTGCTATTGTACATGACTTAGTGATCCTCTTAGTGCCTCTTTTAGTCTTTTCCATCGAGTTGTATTAGTTAGACTTTGAGACAATTTATTTTATTATGAAAGACTTCCGCACTATATCATTTGAAAAGAGTTTTAAATTTTAAAAGTTTTCAATTTTTTTCGTATTATGTTTGACTAGTCTTGTTAGTCAACTATAAAGTCAAGATATAGTATGATGTATGCATAGCACTATCAAGAGGGAATTCTACCACGTGGCAGGGTGTGCTTCTGGGGACGTTGCAATGTCCTTCTTATTATATCATCTCATTTTTATCCAAACATAACTTTTATAACACTTCCACACAAGTAGCTAGGGGACTATGGACTTAGGAAATTAAATATAAAGATACAAAAAATATATTGAAGATGAAGCGACAAATAACCTATTTTTTATTATGCAAGTCTTACACATCATAGTCAAGATATATTAGTGGCATTCTAGTTAATCAACATTTTTCTCATAGATATGATCATAATAATTAGGTGCTGTATGAAAATGAAGTGCTTAATTTGCCTAAGGGATTTAACATTATTAACACTAAAGACTATGCACCATAATGATCATCAACCATGGATGATAATTGAGAATATGTTGATTCCAATCATTAGGCCAACTATTAATCATCAAGCGCTACACATCTATTTTTTTATATATGTACAAATATTCAGGAGGTTTAATTAATTGTGTCACACTTTAAGATAATTAATATTGATCTCAACATGATTCATTTGAACTAAATTAAGGAATTACTTGGTACTTTAGTCAAATGCATGATCATATATAGATCAAATGAATCCAAATATCAAAAAAATTATTCAATAAATTAAAGTTTGTTTATTTGGAAGAATATTTCCTTAGAAAATTTTATTTATAAATATTCTTTAGTAAAGAAAATACTTTTATAAAATATTGGATTGAGAAAAGATAATTTCCTCTTCGCCTATTATAAGCCAATTTTGTTTATTCATTTACTTTCTTTAACTTATTGTTTGATACACAAGCACACAAGGAAAATTATATTTTTCTAGAAAAACTTTTTCCCAAGATTAATTTTATTCAAAAACTATTTTTCTATGAAACAAAGACACCTTAAGTTGTCAATAGTTTCCTTGTCATATTGAATTTATATACATGCTTAATTCTCTTTCCTAAAACAATTACATTTACAACTAACTGATCTGCAGGTTGAATCATAGAAAGGGTGTCAAGATCGAATTTCAAAAGTGTCATTATTTCTGAGAGGTACACTTTTAGGTATTATTTGGTCAGAGAACTATTATATTCTAAGATAAAAACAATTATTTTATAAGATTTGTTACTCTAAAATGTGATTCTTATTTAGGGCATGGTTGAAAAGTTATATGTTCTTAGTGATAAGGGAAAATTAATTATTATGAAAAAAATACTAAATCATCTTTAAATTAAGCTTATTAATCTCTTGGCACTAATATTATAATGGTGGATTTTGACTGAATAAGAAATAATAAATATTATTCTATAACTTATTCTTTAACAAAACAATCACTTTATTATTCAAACTCTAAAAATTATAGAAACAATCTTTCATTCAAATGACTCATTCCTTTTATATATCACCGAAATAAAATTATTAAAATGTTTGCTTTCTTCCACATGATATTTTCTAACTGGATCGAGATAATAAAACCTACTAATTTTGTAAGGATTCAAACTTATGTCAATTGAATAAAGCAACCACTCATTATAGCCTTACTTAGATGTTCATGCATTGAACTTCAATATCACATAAATCAAATGCACTTGATCCATAATGTAGCCCTTGATTAAATCATTTAGATCATAAATTAACCATTCAACTAGCATTTATTTTTTGTTTCCAACTAACCATATAGAAATAGAAAAACATACATGTGAATTATACATATATAATATGTGGTTAATTTGAACAATGGAGATGCAACCATTAGAAAAGAAATTTTAATGCTAAAATTTCTGGACGAAATTAAAAATAGCTATTGCATGCATGATCATGAGTCTCATAACAAGGATTTGTCATAAATCTCTTCGCTACTTTCACTATTTGTACAATGTCTAGTTTATTCGATTGCATATCAACCATAAGATTTCTTACTAGCAATGAATATCATATCATATCATATGTATTTGATTATATATGGTTCATTTTCAAGGCAATATATAGAAAATAACATCATATGCATAGAAAGTGGAGTACTCAATAGTTTAGAATTTTTCATATCAAAACATGGTAGAGTCTCTCAATATAATCTTATCGCAACAAATAGAATTTTCTATTATTTCTCTCTTTGTGTACATCCTATGACTTTTATTCACAACAGCCAAGTGTTTCATGTTGGCTCTTTATTATATTATGTGGTGGGTCCCACAACAAGAAAATCAGAAGGAGTTGTGTTTGAAATTGAGTCAAACAACTTAACCATATTATAAAGTTGAGATAAATTTATAAAGGTGGGAGGATTAGCAATGGGGTTGCATGACATGAGATTGTGGGAGAGAAAAAAAACAAATTTATAAAAATGAAGCCATGTCGACGTCATCGTACACCATCAACCACACGAAGAAAGCCAAGAGGAGAAGAGAGATAAAATCGAGGAGAGAGAATAGAAACTTTGGGGTCATGTTTGGATATGAGTTTTGATATATTTTTTTATGAAATTTCATACGATGATTTTATGCAATTTTCTTATCAATATCTGATGTTCTGATGAGATCGTTCTAACAAATCTCGTTGTTCGAAGACAATATTATAAGGCATTCAAGGTTAGTTCTTGAGCTTTTTTGTTTTAGTATTGTTTTGTGTAGATCAAGGAAGAAACCTCATATCCCGCTGTTATTCCATAATGGAAGATTTGCAGCTTGCTTTCGTAGTTTTCTCTCTCATATTGAGAGGTTTTCCATGTAATCTTGTGTATCTTTGGTCTGATTTAATTTTTTTTATATTATTAACATCAACCTATTTAAATTTATGAATTGAGAAAAAAAGAGGATAATTTCACTAATATTTGTTCAACATTTTTCCAATAATGGTATTAGAGCATAGTTATTAATTGCATAAAGTTAATGGCAAAGAATAATATCCCAATCGAACGTCTGTGCTGATAGGACTAAATTATTCTATTTGCAAATATTGGATAAGAAACTATCTGAATGGCAAAAATATTTATGATTCAATCGAATGTGAGGCCGCAAAACCTGAGGACATGGATAACACAAAATGGGAAAGGTTAAACATTAAGACAATTTCATAAATTCAACAATGGGTCGACAATAAGCTTTTTTCATCATATTGCAAATATTGATGAACTTGATCAAATATAGAAATAAAATATAAGAGATGTAAGGGGTAAATCACTGCATAATAAGGTACTGTTGATGAAGAAACTTATTAATCTGAAGTATAAAGATGATCATTCTATTATAGAACATCTGGGTACTTTTCATGAATTAACTAACAAATTAAGTAACAAGTTGAACTCATAAAATTCATGTTTGATGATGATATCCAAGCGCCACTTTTATTGAGTTCATTGTTTTATAGTTTGTAAAAGCTTGTTGTCTCTTTGAATAATTTTGCTCGAAGAGAAAAGCTATCTTTAGAGCTTATCAAATATAGTTTGTTCAACGAAGAGACAAGAAGGTAAGAACACAAACTCAACAACTCATTAGAAGCATTGATTGTGAAAGATCGTAGGAGAACCATACCAAGAAACTCTCACAACCATGATCGATCGAGGTTTTAAGAAAATTCGAAGTTAAGAAAAGAACTTACTTGTCATTACAATGGAAAGCCATGACACTTCAAGAAAGAGTGCAAAAAATTGAAGCGTAATAAGTCACATGAAGGGTATGATAACACTAAAATAGAAAAAAAAGGGTAGTAATGGAAATAATATTGCAGCGTCTACATCTAGTGATGTATATTTTCTTACCAAAGAAGATTGTGCTAATGTTGTCAATCAAGGCCCAACTTCGATTTTAGATACTGCAACTTCATTTCATGTTTCCCTTATAGAGATGTCTTCTCAACATATAGAATGCATACATTTGGATCAGTAAAGATGAAAAATAAGTCTAAATCCCAAATTATTGACATTGGAGATATTCATTTGAAGACTAATAGAAGTTATAAGATTGTGCTAAAAGATGTAGACATGTACTTGATGCCCATTTGAACCTTACTTCAATTGAAAAAATAGATGAGAAATGCTATGAGAGACAATTTCAAAGAGGGAGTTTGGAAACTCGAGAGAGTTACACTACTTCTGACGAGAGGACAAAGAGATTGTAAACTGTACAAAGACTAAAGCACAACACTCCACTGGAGAAGTGAATATGATTGAAGGAGATGTCTCCTTAAGAGTTGTGGCACAAATTACTTGACCATATGAGCGAGAAATGATTTCATATTCTAGATAGACGAGATGTATGTGTGCATTGTTTAGTTGGTAAGCATACTTGAGTTATATTTAACAAAACTCCTTCATCTAGAAGTTCACACATACTTAATTTGGTGCAATATGACATTTTCTATATGAAGGATAAAACTATAAGTTGTTATATTTATTTTATTATATTTATTGATGACCATTCTAAAGGAGTTCGGGCTATTCCTATAGTGCACAAATATCAAATGTTGGAAGCGCTCAAGAAATTTGATATCAAAGTTGGGAGAGAAATTGATAGGAAGCTTAAGTGTGTTCTCACATATAATACCAGTGAATATATAGGTCCTTTTGAAGAGTATTGCAACACTTCCGACATCAATTTTGAGAAAATAGTTACCAAGATTTCTCAAGAAAATGGTGTGTCCATGAGAATGTATAAAACAATTAAGGAAAATGCAGATGTACGCTCTTACATGTTAAGCTCTCGAAGGTTTTTGGGTGAAGCATTAATGACTATTATTGATCTAATTAATCTGTCAACATTAGTATCTCTGGATGGTGATATACCTCTAAAAATTTGGACATGAAAAAATATTTCACATAAATATCTTAGTGTATTTGATTACAGAGCCTTTGTTCACATCCCCAAAAATGAGAGATCGATCAAAACTTGATAGCAAAATGAAAGTGTATTTTTCTCAAATATGAAGATAGACAATTTGACTATAATTGTGAGATTCTATTGATAGAAAAGTTATTAGAAGTATAGATGTAGTGTTCTGGAACACCAAACAATTGAATATATATTAGGAGATAAAGACCTAACATTCTTCAATAATTATTGAACTGATCTGAGTTCAATTGAAGCACTAATAGAAGATGACATTATTCCAGAAGCTTATCAAGATGACAATAGCAATGATACTAATTCAGATAATTCCAATGCACATTCGGATAGTCAAGCTAATAGTGATGTCGAGCAACCTATTGAAATAATGCACCAAAGTTAGAACCTCAATTGAGAAGATCGACAAGAGAAAGACAAAAATCAAAATGGTACTCATCAACATAGTACATGCTATTAACTAAAGTGGGAGAACTAGAATATTATGGGCAAGTCTTGTCACATGAGTAGAAAAACGAGCTGATGAAAGTCATGCAAGAGGAGATGCAATCTCCGCATGATAATAATACTTATAAACTGGTGAAGCCATCGAAAGACAAAAGAGCATTCAAGAACAAGAGTATTTCAGTTGAAGAGTGGACTTTAATGAAATATTTTCACTATTGATTAAGATATCATAAATTCATGTAGTTCTTGGATTAGCTGTCATTAAGAACTTGGAAGTTGAGCAACTTGATGTCAAGACAACTTTTCTCCATGATGACTTATTAGAAGAAATTTGTATGGAACAACCAAAACAGATCCATGTGAATGGCAAGAAACATAAGTTGCAAAAAAGCTTATATGAGCTCAAGCAGACACCTCGTGAGTAGTACAAGAAATTTGAGTCAGTCATTACGAAAAAATGATACAACAAGACAAATACAAATTATTATGTCTTCATGAATATTTTTCACATGATGATTTTATTATTCCATTGTAATATGTTGATGAAATGCTTATTGTAAGTAATGATAAAAGAAACATTGACAAATTAAAATAAGAGTTGAGTCATTGATTTTCTATTAAAGATCTATGAGCAACAAAATACATCCTTGACATGAGGATCACCCGTAATTGTGAGCAACACAAGTAATGATTATCCTAAGAGAAGAAATACATTATGAAAGTCTTAGAGAGATTCAATTTGAAGAATGCAAAAGCAGTTTATCACCACTTATAAGTCACTTCAAATTGAGTTCTAAATAATGTCTAATTGATAAAGCTGAGATACATAAGATGAAGAATGTACCATATGCATGTGTTGATGGTAGTCTAATATATGCAATGATTTGCACAATGTCATATATAACATATGCAGCTGGTGTGATTAGTATATTCTACCAAATCCTAGTAGAGAGCATTGTGATACAATTAACTAGATTCTCAAATATCTTCAAGGTACTTATAAAGTTTGTTTATGTTATGGTGACACCAATCAAATATTGGAGAGGGCCATACTGACACGGACATGACTGGTGATGTGGCTAGTAGAAAGTTTACTTTTGGTTATTTGATGACATTTGTAGGAGCAATAGTCTCATGACATTCCAAATTACAGGAGTGTGTTGCACTATGAACAACCGAGACATGATACATCATAATATTGAATAATGCAAGGAAATTCTACATGTGAAATTATTTTTGGAGGACTTAGCATAAGGAGTGTCCTTATTTAGCGTGATAATTAGTGTATTATATATCTGAGTAAACATTCAAGTTTCAATTTTAAGTTCAAGCATAGTAATGTTCATTATCATTGGATCCATCATGAGATCGAAAGGAAGAGGTTCAATCTTCAGAATATCCTCCCCAAGAATATATTGAATAATATTATTTCATTTACATTTATGTGACCGTTCATTTATATTTATATGAAAAGTCTATGTAAGAGTAGTGTGATGTTTAATATTTTAAAGAAGAAAATAATCAAATTGTGAGTTGTGAATTGTGTTTTATGTTAAAGAATCTTGTTAGCAATTATCTTATGATGTTAATATATTTGATTTTGACATAACTTTTTTGTGTTTTGAATTTTTCGTGTTGTGACTTTTGTATTGTCATATATCCATTTCGTTCACATTTTACTACTTTACATTAATCTATTATCATTCGATCCTTCGACTTAATTGGTCCGACCTAATCCAATGGCCTATCTGGGTTGATGCCCCTATAGTGTTATGTTAAATAATTTGCTCAACTAGATTATTTGTTTTCTTTTGTGATTTTTCATGTGCTTGAAAATATTTTACGTTAAAAAATGTCTTGACCAACAATTATCTTGTGGACAATAAGATTTCACAATCTTTACTCCTTTGCACTTGTAGCACAACGATGGAAATAAATTTTCTGGATCTGTTGTCAAGAGTATCCTTTTAATAGATATGAAGGAAAGTATAATTTGCAAGTTTCCATACCAAATCCATTCAAAAGTTTTTGGATAGAGTGAAATTATCATTGATATGTTAATCAATAATACATAGTATTCAGAGCTTCAATTAAAAGATTCTTCTATTTTGCAATGCTCAACATGTTCTAATGTGCTTCACTAAAATCATACTTATCCTCTCTGCAACACCATTTTGAAAAGGTGTTCTTAAATATGTTAAATGTGTTTTGATATAATGTTCACTACAAAATTTGTGAAACTCTATGAAAATAAATTCGCCTCCATTATCTGTTCAAAACACTTATGTTTCATGCACTTATTTATTTTCAACAAAGCTTAAATACTTTGAATACGTCAAAAAACATCTAATTTTCTTTCGAGCATAAAAGTCCATATTTTATGAGAAACATCATTGATATTCACATAATTTAGATATATTTTTAAATTTATTTTCTCTCCAATTTCATTCACCTTTTGACCATAATATCTTCATTTGATTGGCATTTTTTCAAACACTAAAAAACAAGTAGAATATATCATTACTAACTATGGCCAAACCATGGTGACTAACCCTGACATAATGGGCTTGTAGAGATGAAATGAGGATATCACCTTGAAGATTACAAACAAATTGTTACCTTCCATTATCACCATTACATACCGAAATGAACTTTGTAGATAATGGTTGGTTCAATACAATTCCCGAGGAATTAGGGTTGATCTAGCACTTAAGCCATTTGAGTGTAGTGCATTTTTATTTGCTCATAACATTTTAAAGTGTGTTTAGGGTTTGGTTAATTGGGTTTGATCAGAAGGAAAACCATACTCTAGCATGTGTGGGGTATAATTGGAAGAGATTGGTCAATTTGTGGAACTTAATCCTAAAGTTCATGTTCTTGTAATCTAACTTTGGAGGTTGCACCTTTTGATTATTTTTGGGGCATCTTATGGTATTTCAATGTTCATAATAATTACCTTTCAATGCAATTGCAAGTTTCTTTTTACCACGTGTTTCTTGCTATAATTATGAGTAACTAATATCTTAGTGTTGGGTAAATAAAACTTAGGATTTTCTAGTTGTTTGTGATCCACGTTACTTAATTCTAAGTCTTTTGAAATATATGTGAGTTTGATCTTCTATCACTACACAGGACCCCACATACTTGTAAGTTTTGTGTCAATCACAAATGAAAGTAACAAAATAATAGTAGTCACCTAAAAAGATTGTAAATGTTTCATATGTGTCAAAATGAAACAAAACAAGAAATTTTAATATCAAAGAATTATCAAGTGTTCTAAACTTGATGCTAGGTCATATTTTGATTATACTTGAACCCCATGCATGCTTGTGTGCTGCAAATTTTGATGCAAAGTTAATGTTAGTGACTTTGTTGTGCATAAAAAAGTAACTAACTTCTCATACTAAAATCTCACAAGTTATCTATATAGATTCTACAATGTCTCTCTCTTTACCATTACCATAGTTCCTTTCATATACATTAAATGATAATTATTTAATAAATTTTGGATCTTGAAAATCAAACTATTCAAAAGGTAAGAGAATTTTCTGAAGTGTTGGAACACGCCTAACATCTATGATAATATGAATACATCAATCAAACATCTTAATTCTCACATCACCAACTCTAACTAGTTTACATGCTCCATCTCTTGTGTAGACTACTACAACATTAACGGATTTGTAAGTATGGAAGCATTCCTCATGGAAGAAGTACTTTCTACCATATTACTTTGAGAAGAATTAATCTTTATCTTGTCACCCTATATAAGCCTATAATCTTTCTTCAAATAAATGTCATGTTTTCCCATAAGATCAACATTTGGTTTTCTTCTTTTAGATCTAAATTTGAGTCTTTAACCTTTATCTCTATTTATGGATCATCGACGCACACAACATTCATATTTGATTTAATAAGTGTAATTTGTGTTATTGATGAATTTCAGATTTGACTATGTTTTCTATCATATTAAATTATACTGTAAAGTTTATAAACAAACTAATCCCACATGAATATAACCTTGATACCATGTAGATCCGTGCACACACACAATGCAAATATACAACACACACATAAATTAATATGTAACAACTAATTTTCCTTGGTCTTATTTTGGTATACACCATATGTATATATACAAGTGAATTAGGATAAGAGTTACAACAAGAGATATTGTAGTTACATATAACCAATCTAATGTAGATCATATCAAACCATCTAACTTCAATGTAAATTAATATCACTAACATAACTAATCTAGCTAGAGCGATCATACGAAACTATCTAACTTCAGTATCTAAACTAATATCACTAACACCCCTTTCCCCTGCAAGCATGACCTATTGACATGGGAAAAGGCGAAGCTTGTCTCATAGAAATTGGAAGCGATGTCCTATGGGTGGCTTGGTTAACAAATATGCAAGTTGATCTTTGGAGTAGACGAACTTGACAGCAAATCAATGTCTCGCTACTTCATCACATCAAAAATGAAAATCAACTTCTATATGTTTTTTGCGAGCATGAAATATCGAATTAGAAGTTAAATGGGTAGCACTAAGGTTGTCACACCATAAGGTAGGTGGTCGTAAGAGAGACTGTTGAAGCTCACACAAAAGAGAGCCCAACCACAATAATTCAACAATAGCATCTTCCATGGCATGATACTCAGATTTCGTAATGATCGAGATGGCGAGTGTTGTTTTCTTGAGCAATATGAAATTAGATTTTTGCCTAGGAATACAACATAGGCACCAATAGATTTTCGATAATCCGTAGAGGTAGCCCAATCATCATCCAAGAATACTTCAAGATATCAAGGGAGGGGGCAACGAAGAGGCCCAAATCTAAAGTATTACGATGATACTACAAAATCGCTTGGCTACCTGGCCACTCACGAGGATCACACATATGATGACTAACTACACGAACTACAAATGAGATGTCTCACTGAATGAAGGACAAATACTACAAAGAACCAACAATTTGTCAATAGAGTGTAACATCATGGCATGCAATACTTGAAGACGATGAAAGATGTTGTCTTAGAGCAGTCAGAGACATCACTGATTTTGCATTGTCCATGATGGCTCGACACATAATATCCTTGATGTATTTCCTCTGGGACAATGGAAGACCACCATTTTGAGGAGTGACCTCAACCCCAGAGAAAAATCTTATATGTCCAAGGTCCTTTAATGCCACCCGAGACTAGAGATGAGACGCTAGATTTGTCAATAGACAATCATGAGTACAATAATGATAATATCATCAACATACACTAAAGCATACATGATCGAAAAATAATTTTGAAAGATAAAGAGTGACATTTGTCTTGGAGGCTAATGTCGAATCTAGGATCCCGAGATGATTTTGATGATCCCAAATTTGTAAGAGAATTTAGTTTGTACTAATCATCTTTTGAATTGATCTTTGAAAGACAAGATTTTTGTGTTTCAGTAAGTGATAGGTTGATCGAGATTGAAGATGAACAATGGACAACAGTAGAGCTTTGTGTGCTTCTGCTAGGATAGTTTGTTTTAGATTATCAAAAATTTTAATACACCAATTCACCCCCCCCCTCCCCCCCCTCTTGGTGCCATGTAGATCCTACAACTAAGAAGCTAAAGGAGATGAGCTAAGACTAAAGAAGATGAAACCAAGCTTTTTGCGCCAGCTTAAGTCCATATATGGATGTACGCAAATGACAAACATACTCGGCACGTTGCTCATCTCGAAACCAGGAGGTTGCTCCATGAACACATCCTCCATGAGCACACCATGAAGGAAAGCATTGCTCACATCTGATTGGCGAATCGTCCATTGTTTGGAGGCAACAATAGATAGCACCGCTTGAATAGTGGTTGTCTTAACAACATGACTAAACATGTCGTCAAAATCAACACCAGACTATTGATGAAAGTCGACGGCCACAAATCATGCCTTGTGACGATCCACAATGCCAACATGATCAAATTTTGTACGAAAGAGTTACTTGTCTCCCACCACATTAATGCAAGCTTATGTGGGAAATGAGACCAAGTACCACTAGAGAGCAAGACATTGAGTTCACTGATCATGGTTGCACGCCAATGTGGCGTTTTGATTGCCATGGAGCGACAAGTTGGATCAGACATGGAAGACAGTATTGAGAGTGAAGAAGTGCTGGGAGAATCACAAACAAGAGCAATAGGGTGTTTAGGAAGTCCTGCTAAAGACCTAAAGTTCAACCCATGGACCTAAAGACCTTTATCCACACACGGGCCAGCACGCAATACTCGACCCTGCGGGACCTAGAAAGTAATCAAGGATTGTCTAAGGGTGGTGAGAAATAGGGGAAGGTGAAGAAGAGTGCAAATCATGTCCAAGATAAGAAGAAATAGATGGTGAGGAATAGATAATGCTAAGCCAAGGAGTGAAATGTGTCGGAGGGAGCAAAGTAGGTCGAGTGAATGAAAAGGTCTCATCAAACCAAGCATGTCTTGGAATATGGACACATTTAGATTTAATATCAAGACATCGATAACCATGATACGACATAGGATAGCCAAGGAACACACATCGTATTGATGGAAACATAAATTTCTGTCTGTTATAAGGTCAAAGATATTGATAACCCGTGCAACCAAAAACTTGAAGAAATATGCAATCTGGAGGGCAATGCAACAATAATTGAAATGACGAACTTCTGATAGTATAACAGAGGGTAAAAAATTTATAAGATTAACAATTGATTCAAAGAAAAAAAATTCCAAAATCGAGAAGGAACAAAAGCTAGACCAATTAATTCAAGGCTTGTTTCCACAATATGCCAATTTTTTTTTCAGTGGCCTCATTTGAGGGCAACTTTTGTGATGCATGATGTTAGAAGACAAAAAATGAGATGCTAGACTAAGAAACTCTGCTCTAGAGTCATAGTGAAAAGCACAAATTTTGCAAGAGAATCAATGTTCAACAAATAGTTGAAACTGAATAAATGCTTGATGAACATTTGGCATTGGGGTGCAAGGCCCATACGTTATGAGACAACCATGTGAATTTAGAAAAATTATATAGAAAAATAACATAATACTTATGACCAAAACATGACACTAGGGGTGCATGGCCCCATACGTTAGCAAAAATTAAATCTAAAGGACTAGAACTTTGAGTCTCCGTAAAAAAAGAGGCAACTTTGAAGATTTGCTCAGTAGACAAATAGAAGAACTTGGTGATGATGGAGATAGATGAGGAAGATTGTATTAATGAAGAATAGTAACAACGGTGCATGTAGAAAGATGTATAGGGCAAGCATGCTAGAAGGGATCCTGAAGCTGTTGAGCAAAAAAGACACACAATAATGATAGGATGAAGTTGGGTAGGAAATTGATAGAGGCCTACCTTAGTTGTGCCGCACAAAAGTGCTTGATGGGTGTATCGATCCTTCAGAAGAAAATAATGTGGATGAAATTCATATAACAAGAATTATAGCGAGTGAATTGGCGAACAAAAACAAATGACTTGGTTAGATCTGGAACATGTAACACAAAATGAAGAGAGAGAGAGAGAGAGAGAGAGAGAGAGAGAGAGAGAGGTGATAACAGACGGACCCAAATGTAAGATAGGAATCTTATTATCATTATCGATCGACATGTAGTTGACCAGATCCATTATAACTGTCCACTGCGCTCAAAGACTAGAGGTCTGGTGTGGCATGATTAGTTGCTCTAGTGCCAAGATCCACTCAACGTAAGAACCCAACGCTGGAAGAGAAGTTGATGAACCATCTGGAGGAAACACATTTCAGATGTACATGTACGGCTACGAATGAGCTTGAGAATTCAACTAAAGCATTGTAGGGCCGTGACAACTAAAATAACACTTGTAAGGTGAGTGCCCATGGATGCCACATATAGGAAAAGATCTAGGAGCTGGAGATCTAGAGCGACCTCGACCATGACCTCGGCGTCCTTGCTGACCACGAGAAGGAGACAAATAAAAAAGTCTGCTTGATGCCTAGTGTAGTTCGCCATGGGAATGGTTACATTTTCAAGTGGGGATTGATGCACCTACAATCGGATCTCATAGGTGGTGAGGATGTGCAAATTCAACATAAGAAATCGGAGTTGGTCGAGATGCAGAAAACTTGATGGATGAAGTGGTTGTCCGATAGTAGTGAGTTCATCGGCAATATACTTCACTTGACGAATGTTGGTGGCAATAGAGAGGTCATCCTTTTTCAATCTATGCAATTGCATCATCAACTATAGAAGCCGAGGATAAGAGGGGGTGCCGAAGACTTGAAATAGAGATTGCGAGACTTTGGAGAAAGTGTTGAGACCAATGATGGTGGCAAGAACCTCCTCCAAAAGAGAAGCAATGATTCAACTCATCAAGAGTTGATCATGACATACCTAATCCAAATAGATTGTCAAGTTATAAGTTAAAAGATCACTGATGATTGATGATCATTGATTAGTTATAAGTTAAAGTTAAAATATCATTGATGATGCTTAAATATAGTTATAAGTTATAATTAAAATATCATTAATAATGATTAAAAATGTTTTTACAATGTAATTATATACATTATGAAAGTTAATGATGTCCAAATTCTTAAACTTTTAAAAATAATAAATATAATTATCGCTGGTGGTTTAAATTATTTTTTGAATATCATCAATGGCTTTTTAGGTATAATTAATGAAAGATGACTAAAAAATGAAGAAAATAATGCAAAAGTTCGCTTGACATACTCAATATAAAAAAAATTAGCATGTCATGGCACTTCCCTTGCACGCGCGTCAGATTTTCCTTTGACATCTTTTATTAATTATAGCTTAAAATGTCATCTTGATGCACAAAAATAGTTTTACATAAATCATACAAAATAATTATATTTATTATGAAGGTTAATTTTTTCAAAAAGTTTTTAAAATTTTAAAAATGATAAATATGACTATTGTCGATGATTTTGATATTTTTTGAACATAATCAATTATCTATTAGTTATAACAAATGAAATATGTAAAAAAAGATTAATAAAATAATGCTTATGGCTGCTTGACACTCTCAATATGGGAAAAATGAATGTATCCAATGGCTGAGGGAGATGCCTTCGATATACAATAGGTTCAGTTATCGAAACAACTTAACCGCTTATTATTTATAAGTTTTGTATTGCACAAATCTTGTACATATTCTTTTATTTAAATCTTTCTCTTACTCTTTTCAATTTAGCCTTTTTCTATTCAATTAAATAATTTAAGTTCACTGCAATAATTTTAAATGTAATAAATATATTAACTAAATTTCTTTTAATAACGGTTTTTATTAGTATCAAGTATCACAATTTTTTATTGTATAAATAGTATGCATTTTTTCTTACACATTTTCGCAACTTTTAAAGGTAAAATTTACATTTTTGTAATTCCACCGGTTTAAATAAAAATTTTCATATTTATAGTTAAGTATAACATCACAATTTTTAACAATATAAAGATATTAATGATATCATTTTAATATTTTTTCTGAAAAATAAAATATCCAAAAAACAGTAACATTAATAATTATATTGACCACTAGTAATATTTCTTTCCACACTTTTCAAACCATTAAGCATCTAAAATTTAATTATTTTATCAAATTTCATATGATATTTATCTTAATCAAAAGAGAATTTATATTTTTATCCTCTTTTAAATACATTATTTCTATCTAATGAAAGAAACATATAAATTGTGTGATAATTTATTTTAATTTTAATTATTATTAATTATCGGAAAGTTGTTACTTTTACCACTTATTATAGCTTTCAGTTTTGTATTGCACACATTTTATACATATTATTTTAATTAATTCTTTTTCTCTAACTCTTTTCAGTTTAGGCTTTTTCTCTTCAATTAAATAATTTAAGTTCACTACAATAATTTTAAATGTAATAAATATGTTAACTACATTTCTTTTAATATTGATTTTTTATTAGTATCAAGTATCACAATTTTTTATTGTATAAACAATATGTATTTAATTTTCCCTTACATATTTCCCAACTTTAAAAGTAAAATTTACATTTTTTCTATAATTCCACCAGATTAAATAAAATGGTCAATTTATAGTTAAGTAAAATATTATAATTTTTAACAATATAAAGCTATTAATGATATCATTTTAATATTTTTTGAAAAATAAAATCTCCATAAAAAATAATAGTAACATTAATATATATTGACCATTAGTAGTATTTGTTTTCCAATTTCACTTTTGAAACCATCAAGCTTCCAGCATTTACGTCGGTTGCTGCGCTCTCCGCGGGTAATAGCAAACTATTTTATCAAATTTCATAGCTTATTATCTTAATCTAAGAGGATTTATATTTTTTTCTTCTTCCTCATTTAAATACGCTATTTCTATCTAATGAAAGGTATATATAAATTGTGTAATTATTTAATTTACTTTTAATTATTACTAATTATGATAAAGTTATTACTTTTTACACTTATTATTTATTTAAGTTTTGTATTGCACACATTTTGTACATATTCTTTTAATTGATTCTTTTTCTCTTACTCTTTTCAATTTGGCCTTTTTCTATTCAATTATATAATTTAAGTCCATTGTAATAATTTTAGATTAAGTAAATATAGTAACTACATTTCCTTTAATATTGAATTTTATTAGTATAAAGTATCACAAATTTTTATTGTATAAATAGTATGCATTCTTCTCTTACACATTTTCTCAACTTTTAAAGGTAAAATTTACATTTTTTTTCTAGAATTCCACAAGTTTAAATTAAATTGTCATATTTATAATTAAGTATAATATCATAACTTTTAACAATATAAAGCTATTAATGATATCATTTTAATATTTTTTTGAAAAATAAAATCTTCATAAAAAATAGTAACATTATTAATTATATTGACCTTTAGTAATTTTTTTCCAATTTCACCTTTCAAACCATTAAATGTCTAACATTTAACTATTTTATCAAATTTAATATGATATTTATCTTAATCTAAGAGGATTTGTATTTTTTTCCTCTTCCTCTTTTAAATACACTAATTCTATCTAATGAAAGAAATATATAAATTGTGTGATTATTTATTTTAATTTTAATTATTATTAATTATCAGAAGGTTATTACTTTTCTATTCTAAGTTCAAAAATAAATTTTCTCGTAAACTTTTAATATTTTTTACCAGTTTATATAATATGTTTAGTAGCATAAGGTTACTAATGATATAATTATTGATAGGATTTAGAAAATAAATTTCATAAAACTTAATGTTAAAAAAGTATTTTTATGTTGAACATTTATTTTTTTTCTCTTATATACTATTATACTAATTTTGTGCATCTACTCAAAAAATTTCTAGCTCTACCGCTGAGCGTATCATGCATTTTCCATTTCACACGTGGTCAAACAACTTTATACCTTTGTTTCTTGATTTTTTTTCAACATCTTTTGTTAATTATAACTTAAAAGGTCATCTTTTGATACTTAAAAATAGTTTTACAACGTCATAAATCATACAAAATGATTATATTCGTTATGAAGGTTAATATGTTCATAAGTTTTTAAAGTTTAAAAAATGATCAATATAATTGTTTTTGATGGTTTGCATAATTAATGAAAGATGTCAAAGAAAATGAAGAAAATAATGCATAAGATCGTTTGACATGCGCGCGTGTGATATGGAAAGTGCATGGCAACCATTTTTTCACATATTTAGTTTAATAAATGTTTAATGTACTTTCCATGACACGCACGTCAAGTAGTCTCACGTTTCACAACTCATTTTTCACATATTACATGATATCATGTTAGTTCGATTAAATATATTCTATTAATTTCTGACCAATTATTATTATGCAAACATTTTGGCTCATGTGACAACTTAAATGGGGCTAGAACTAATGCTTGTTTTTAAGAAGCTGTTTGGATCGGGAATATGAATTAAAGAAATAGACATAAAATAGATTCACTTCTATTTCAACAAGTGAACATATTTCAATATTAATTATGTTCCTAAGTTCCTTAGGAATAGAATTAATCTATTTTATGGAATATAGATAGTGATTTTATGGATTTCGAGATAATTTTAGAAAATCGAAATGTTGACTAAGTTAATTCTATTCTAAAAAATGTTTAGTAGAATTTTCGAAATAACTCTATATTTCACTCTCTATTTTCAATCCAAATGATCGAAAGATAATTTTTTTGAAATGATTTCCAAGAAACTAGTAAACTAGAATCGAGCCTCACATGACTTGTCAATAGGCGGAACTAGAAGTTATTCAGGGGAGTGGGGTTGTCCCATTTTTACTTTTTTTTTCTCTTTCATTCCTCACATTTTTTTCTCTCTTCTCTCTCACACAAAGTAATTTATTTTTCTTGATATTATATTTATGATTTATTAAGTTAAAATTTTATTTTATCTTTTTGTGTCTCTCCCCTCTCTCACAATTTATTTTTATTTTCATTGTCTTAATAATTTATTTTAGTTCAAAAATTTATTTTTATTAATCAACTCAATCATTTAGTTATAAAAATTAAATTAAATCCTTGTTTGGTAATAAAATAATAACATATTCAAATGAGTTAACTAAAATATTTAATATTTATAAAATTTATAATATAATATTATTTACTATTTTCCATTTTTTATAACAATATCATACTTTTTAATCAATTGTCATATTTTTTTATTCAACCTAATTTGTTACTAATTTTAAACATTATAGTTTACCTTTTTAATCTTGTATTCCTTTCAAACATCCAATGGAACTAAAAATCAAATCAAAATTTCAATTCTGATCATTATATTTTAGCTCATTCAAACATCATTAAAATTAATATATCAAATAAACTATTAATCAAGAACCCAAAAGACCTCATATTCTAGTTTCCAAACACTACCTTTAGCAATAAGAAAATTCTTTTGCCACAAAATTATAGCTTTTCATCAATCGCATGAATGTGATCGAAAGGGCTTAAATATAGATCAGATATGGAGTGACATTTAATGAAGTTAACAAATAGTCTTCATCTATCTAGCACAAGCTTGCTTAATTTGGAACCTTAATCCCTTTCGTGTCTCAGCTTTTCCCAACTACTTCATTATAACTGAACCTCACAGTGCCATGCACTGGGCATCCTTTTACGTCTCCGTTTAATATACAACACAAAAACATACCTCAACACAGCACATGTATGAAGAATAACACAAGAAAACACACCTGAACAAAGAACAAGGCAACACAGAAATGGATACATGTTAGAAAACTTTAGCCAAATGTGCACACATACACGACGTTCAAAAATTGTAATGCTGCATGCATTAGTTCTAGGGTAACTAATGAAGCATTAAATAATAATATTCTCACAGCAAAACAATTCAAATATATCAGATGTATAAAAAAAAGTATCTCATTCAGTGAACATGCCAAAAAGAACAGTAAGAACTGCATGAGTTTAAACATAATAAAACTTTTCAATGTAAAAAAAAAGGAAGGCAAAAACAAAGGAAAAGAAGAGATCAGAATATGTACAATATTACCAAGTAGGGAAGAAGAGGTCCCTGAGACCATTCCACCCACTGAGACTAACTTTTCTTCATCTATAAACATATACATATATAATAAATGAAGGATGCTTGCACATCAAAGCCTTGTGTATTTTAACATTAACCTGTTCCAAACACTACCATAGTTTAGGGTTTCCTCATGAAACCTCTCTCTCTCTCTCTCTCTCTCTCTTTCTCTCTCTCTCTACTTTTTTAGAGGGAGGCACAAGCATGCATTGCTAGCTAATCAAACATTCTGAGAGACTTCCAGTCTACCTACCTCTCTTTCCTCCCTCCCATCACCATCTCCACAGCCAACACTATGCCCACATATAATATAAAAGGCTCCATAGGAGAAAAGAAACAAATCTCCTCCTTTCCTCCTCTCCTCTCCTCCACTCTCTCCAATTCTCCTCCTCTCCTACCATTCTCTCTCTTTAATTTCTTTCTTTCTGTCTGTGTGTGTTGTAAGCTCTTCTTTGGATTTGATTCTCCACTGTCTCCACATCCCTATCATCCTACCAGAAAGAACTAAAACCAACCATGGTTTTCTCCTCAGTTCCAGTGTATCTTGATCCACCAAACTGGAACCAGGTGAGTGCTCTCCTCCCCGACTTCTTCTCCAGTACTTCTCCTTCTTGGCCTCTTAACCAAAAGGCAAACTAAAAGGAGAAGATATTCCCTACTTTTCTCTCTACTCTCTCCTTGAATATACCATATTGGTTTTGCTTTTCTTTTTAGGTTACTCTTGTGGTGGTACTGATTTATTTTTGCCATATACAGCAACAGCACCATCACCTTCCGGGCAGCGGCGGCAACGCTGGCATCATCAGCAGTGAAATTCACCAGCTCACACAAGGTTTAACAGCGGCACCAGTACTGCCGGAGGCAACAGGCATGGCAGCGGCCGGCTCAGTTAGGCCAGGCTCCATGTCTGACAGAGCGCGACTTGCGAAGCTGCCGCAGCCAGAGCAGGGGCTGAAATGCCCTCGCTGTGACTCTACAAATACCAAGTTCTGCTACTTCAATAACTACTCCCTGTCACAGCCCCGGCACTTCTGCAAGACCTGCCGACGCTACTGGACGCGTGGAGGTGCGCTCAGGAACGTCCCGGTGGGGGGCGGCTGCCGCAGGAACAAGAGGAGTAAATCTTCAGGGAGCTCCTCGAAGTCTGCCGCCACTGCCTCCTCAGCAGGCGGCGGCACTTCCTCGTCATCGTCCACAGCAACTGGTGGTGGCGGGGGATTTGGTGCAATCACTAATTCCAGCATCCCAGCGCCGTCTCAGTTGTCCTTCATGGCTTCTTTACATCACCCTTTGGCTGACCACTATGGTGCGGCTTCCAATCTCGGGCTCAGCTTTGCCGGGATCTCGCCTATCGATTCACTGGAATATCAAATGGCAGGGAGCAACTCCGGCATCGGGCTGGAACAATGGAGGCAGACGCATCAATTCCCTTTCCTGGGAGGACTGGGATTGGAATCACCTCGGCAGCAGCAGCAGCCGCCGCCACAGCCCACAACGCAGGCTGCCTCTGGACTCTACTCCTTTGAAGCAGATGGCGGCAGCAGCAACGAGCTGGTAAGCCAAGTCCTCCCCAAGGCCTCCGGTACAGGTCTCTTGACACATCAGTTCTCATCGTCGGTGAAGATGGAGGACGCTAACGCTCAGGGTCTCAATTTGTCAAGACAATATCTTGGTCTCCATGCAAATGATCAATATTGGGGAGGTGGTGTTGCGGGTGTAGGCCCAAGCAGTAGTACTACTGGAACTGGAGGATGGACTGGGAACCTACCAAACTTCAATTCTTAAATCCTCTTCCTGATAGCATTCTTGTAATCGTGGTGATCTACATTAGCCTCTAATGATCTTGGAAGCTTGATTTGTGATGCCCGCTCGGATCGAAACTACGGAAGAAGAAGGTAAATTGGCCCTTGATCACTGCAGAAACTCTAGAGAAGTGTTAAAGAATTAATTATAGAAATCAGGTCAGCTCCTTTCTTTTCAACTTTAACTTTTGTTGCATGTTTCAAAAGTGTCTTCTGGTTTTCTTTATTTTCTTCTCTCCTTTGTATTTTGATGTATTATTACTGGAGAGGTAATTGCATGAGTTCATGTTGTTTGATATTTCTAGGAAGTTAACATGGGAGGGGGTTAATGATCAGTTGTTACAGGTGAAGAATTAAAGACAATTAATGTATTTGTGCTTGATTTATGGACTAAGTTTGAATTTATCTTGAAAATGTCATTGATTAATGAGCATCAGGATATGTATTGCATATACTATATATGGAGAGATAGTTATGTTTTTTTTTTGGGTGAAGAGATAATTATGTTTAATATATATGACCTTTAAGTTCTATTGAATATTTAGACTGTATTATGTATAGCAAATTGTCATATGATCTTTCATTTAGATTCTTTTAGGTCTTTTGAGCGTTCTTGTACGTACCCTTTACTTAACAAGAACACTCGGACAATGTCGAAATCATTGCTGTTGTTGTATGTACTCTTACATTCGACATGATCACAGCATCCAATCTGGTGCTATAGGTTTTTGCGCTTTCAGAGGGTAACAGAAACTCTCTCTCTCTCTCTCTCTCTCTCTCTCTCTCTCTCTCTCTCTCTCTCTCTCTCTCT
>LTAE01001090.1:0-19573 GCA_001647135.1 Pontederia paniculata | reverse complement strand
TCTCTCTCTCTCTCTCTCTCTCTCTCTCTCTCTCTCTCTCTCTCAGAAGCCTATCTATTGAATTATCCAAATGCGAGTTCAAGATTGTGTAACTTCTGCATTGCTTGCACATATTGTTCCTCTCTCTTTCTCTCTCTCTCTCTCTCCGAAAAAAAAACTCGCACATCAAGATTGGAATCAACAAGTTACTTTTTATCAGCATTGCTACTATCGAGTGTCATTGAAATGAATGCAGGATCTTTTTAGTTTGTTTTATGGGAATTGCTACTATCGAGCTTCTCGTTTCATTGAAATATATGCAGGATCTTTGAGCTATAAACAAGTTTTCATTTCTCTATGAGGGAATTGCCTCAAACAGGCATATATTCTCATCAATTTTCATACTGACCTAAGATTGCTCTATATATTCATATTTATTTTCTCGGTTTCAATATATATTAACAAGAGTATCACATTCTCATGGGCCATGATGGAGATGACAAATGAGAAATATTAATATTCTCAGGTAGAGAGTGCAGTCAAAGAATTTTTTTTCCTTCATGCATGCATTTCGATGTTCCCTGCCTTTAGGTTTCTACAACTTTGGAGCCTATCATTTGAGCTGCTAAATTATTAGTGTTCTAACATTTTCTACTGATCCATTTATTGAAATTAATTATACAGTCACAAAGACATGTAAATAGGTTCACTACATATATATGTATAGTTTTTTATTAGATCTTCTATCATGTGTTATATACATTTCTTCAGTTTTTACATGTTCTATTATTTGATATATAATGTAGGGCCAGTGGATAAATAACAATATGTATATATGATGTTAGATTAGTTGAGGTTTTGGAACCTGGAATCAAAAGGAACCTTTGTGATTTGTGATTCAAGTTCCTCTTTAACCAAAACGAGTCCAGAAAATATTACTAGCATATTATTATTTTATATGCTCATGTACTACATGTCAGGGAAACAAAGAAGTGTGAGTGAGTGAATGAGAGGAAACCCTAAACAAGAACAAAAGTGAAAAAAATCACTAAAATCTATGCAACAAACAGAAAGTTTTACATATATTATAAATTGGACGTTAGAATTCGAATAAAAACCTAAGACAAGACCAAGGCCAGTCATGGAAGAACACGACAGATACATGCATGTAGTACAGAGGACTGAGACAATAAAAAGAAAAAGTTTAGAGAGAGAAAGAGAGAGAGAGCAAAAAGGAAAAATAAATAAAAACAAGAATAATAGAAAAGGGAAAGGAGCAAGTGCTGCTGCAGCTTGCATCTCCTCTCCTGCTGCTGCTCCTGCTGCTGCTACTACTGCAACAGTCCACAGGAGGAAAAAAAGGAAAAGGTGAAATCCCCATAAAATCCTCCTTCCGCCCCTGTTTGTTTACCTGTCCCTGTCACAGGGAATCTACGTTCTCGTCTGCTTTCCCCAAGTCCAATGCAGTTTCTCCTGTGCCAGAATAAAGCAACCAACCAAACCCCTCCAACATTTTCTTTCCAAAAGTTAGAGAGAGAGAGAGATTACCCTTCTTGGTTTATCCCTTGCCAGATGACACCATAATGATTCAATTCGAAACAGAAAGCAATGCTTGTTGTGTCTGTGTGTTTGTATGAGGGGGATTGTGGGGGAGGATAAAGAAGGCTGTACAAAATGATGTGGGTGATGCAAACGAAAGTAGGGCGCGTTCCTTGAAGGGAGGGAGAGCTCAGTGTTAGTGCACATGCTTGCATGACCACGGAAATCACAAATCACATACAGAGAGAGAGAGAGAGAGAGAGAGAGAGAGAGAGAGAGAGAGAGAGAGAGAGAGAGATCAGTACATACTGCTCGCTCACGTCAATCATGGGCATAATCGTGTGGGAGATCTATGGAAGGCAGAAACCTCATGCAATGGAATCAGATTCCAAGTGCATGCTGCAGTGGCATGTAGGGTAATATAGAAAAATAATGTAGTAAGTTGGACCCCCTTCTCTTTTCAGCTCTGATCAAGGGGCCCTTCATGTTTCATCTTGTCTTGGAGTTAGTAGACTTCAAACTGTTTAATTGATCAAACAAGAGTATAATTGCAAGTTCATTCAACCTACATATTTTTATGCAGGAAGGTACAAGATACCATGTTATATAACCTTCTTGCATTGGCAAGCTAGTTAACGTTTTGACAATGTTTAATTGGAGGGATGAACGCATTTTGAGTGATTCATTAAAGATTAAAATATAGCTTATTATTTGGTTCTTTAATTTGTGTGTTATCGTGTAGGTGGATGAGCCTTACAATGATTTTTTACAATTAAATTAAATATTCAATGCCCTTAATTAATTATATTGTAATTCCATTTCTGAAGATGAATTGCCATAAAGTGTCTTGCTTTCCAAGACGGACCGGGCCGGAAGCATGTAAAGTGTTAAATTTGTCACTGCTAATTTTATATCACTTAAGATTACATAATTTATTCTTTTATAAAAGTAGTTTACTAACTATTTTCGTAATTTGCAAAACAAGTTCTCTGAAGTTCCTATAAGATATACTATACATTTTGCAAAAAAAAAAAAAACATAATATTAAGCAAAAATTATCTTTTAGGAAATTAAATTAGCTCGCATATAAAATTTATCATTACTTCAAGAAAAAATATATAATTAAATTGTTATCTTTTACAAAAGTAAAAAAGATGACTAAAACATTTTGGATATGAAATTAGGAAAACATACAATTTCTAATGAAAAAATGTACTTTGATATGATTATTAGCCTTGAGATCACTTTACCATGTGGCAAAATATACTATATCTTATTTTACATTGACTTTAAATTGATCAATAAGACCAAAAAAATGTAGATTAAAACTTAATCATAAATATGAAAATCTTAAATTTTGTGGTGTCTCATACATACTATATTAAAGCTAATACAATTCAATAAAATCTATATCAAGAAGACACTTAAACTTAGGATCATTGACTCATATACAAGCAACATCCATCACGAGCATCAGCCTTCATCCATGCCACCATCATTTATGTAGGCCTTAAACCTACATGATCCTATACAAAGGAGACTATGCCGCTCAACATGTAAGGTATATAAACTCATAAATATGACAATTCTTAATAAAATGAATCATATCATAAAAGAACAATATGATAAGAAATAAATATAACATTAATTAGGAATATTATCTAAAAACTATAACGTCAATCAGTGAGGAAAGTAATTCAAGATTTGTCATGTCATCATATATGTACAATGGACAAAAACTAGCAAGGAATAATCCTAGGCTAGTGATAAATATTATGTCCTATGTAATGAGACCAACTATAGAGAATACTCTCAAGCCAAAAATAATGATATTTACTTTTCATAGAGGAAATCCATGAGAATTAAATTCAATGTCAATATACTTTTTTCCTTAGTTTTCAAGCAATGTTTTACAAATCTTTGTCTTTCTTACTTGCATTATTTTTTTCTTACTTTACTTACATACTTTGCATCATACAATCATGCATGAGAAATAATCTATGTCAAAAAGTCAAATCTCAATTATTCCTATATCACCATTCATTCATCATTCATACTTTACTTTCTTTATCTGAGTAATAAGTTATGACAATATCATTGAAGATAGTCAAATATCAATTACTCCTACGTCATTGATATTTCATTTATTTATTTATTTATTTATTTTCTGCATGAGGAGTAAGCTAAAACAATATCGTTAAAAATAATCAAATATTAATTACTCATTCATCATATTTATTATTACTTGTCATAATTCATTATTCCTTAACATTCATTCATCTTTCTATCCATCATCTAATGCAATATGATATATGCAATATTTAGATCAAGTGATTATCTTATTAACTTTGACTTATTCCATTAGTGACTTTGAGATAACTTTAAGTGTTGATTTGGAAGACTTTAAATAGCTCATGAGTCTTGGAGGTCTCGCAAAATAAGTCAGTGGGGTGCACAAGTCACAACTGACAAGGATGCTTGAGAATCCTTTCGTTATAAGGAGAAGAAAAGGCCAAGTAATGCTACAAAATTGCACACATTTAATAGCAAGTATACTAGCCACGCAAGTAATAAATTTGAGTAGTATTTATTGAATCTAGGATTCTGAGATTGTATTGGTGATCATAAATTTGTAAGGAAGCTTAGTATGAACTGATGATCTTTGATTTATTCTGTTAAAGACATGATTTTTATGTTAAGTCAGAAATAGGTTGACCAAAATCGAGAAGTGGACGACCCATGTATTGAGAAGACTTGAAGAAAAATCCCAACTATGAAGCGATCGTCCTAAGAATGTGAAGAGGTCGACCGAAGTATGGAGCAGAGACTGAAGATATGAAGCTAAGTACTGAGTGGTCGATCGAGGATAAATGATGGACGACTGAAGACACAATCGAGCAAAAAATGTCGCTCGGTGAAAAGAAGTGGGCGACCAAAGGTTCGAGACAATATTCTGCCTTCTTATCTCAAATAGAATCCAAAACTATAGAGGATGCAATGGATGATCCGAACTGAATAAATGTCATGCATGAGAAACTGAACAATTTTGAGAGAAATCAAGTTTGACATTTGGTAAAAAAGCCTAAGGATCATCACATAGTTGGAACAAAATAGAGAAATAAACTAGATGAAACTGGAGTTGTTGTTAGAAACAAGGCTAGATTGGTTGCAAAAGGTTACTCTCAAGTTGAAGAAATTGAATTTGATGAAATTTTTGCACCAGTTGCTCGTTTAGAAGCAATTCGAATTCTTTTAGCATTTGCTTGCTTCAGAAATTTCAAATTGTTTTAAATGAATGTTAAGTCAGTCTTCTTAAATGAGTATATAAGTAAGAAAGTTTATGTTGAATAACCTCCAGGTTTTGAAAAAGCTCAAAACACCTGGATCATGTATTTAAGCTCTCTACGCCATTATATGGACTAAAGCAAGCTCATTTCTTCTTGAAAATGAGTTTTCAAAAGAAAAAGTAGACACAACTCTATTCTTAAAGCATTTTGGAATTGATATATTAGCTGTGCACATATATGTGGATGATATTATCTATGGATCCACAAATTTTCATATGTGTAAAGAATTTGAGACTCTCATGCATAGAGAGTTTAAGATGAGTTTAGTAGGAGGGTTAACATACTTTATTGGTTTTCAAGTTAAACAAACCAAGGATGAAATTTTTCTAAACCAAGGGACGTACACAAAGGAGCTGCTTGTGAGATTTGGAATGGATGATTGCAAACTCACCTCTATAGCCATGAGTACTCTTACTAAACTTGACAGTGATGAAAAAGGGAAAAGTGTAGATAAAAAATATACATGGGTATGATTGGAAGTCTCCTATACTTGACTGCTTCTAGGCCAGACATCATATTCAGCGTATGTCTATGTGCTAGATTTCAAGCCAATCCTAAGGATTCTCATTTAGTGGCCACAAAAAGAATTCTGAGATATTTTAAGAATATTCCAAACTTAAGATTGTGGTATGATAGAAATTCCTTATTTGATCTTCATGCCTACATTGATTCAGACTTTGCTGGATGTAGAGTAGACAGAAAGAGCACTAGTGGCGTGTTGTTTCCTTCGTAGCTCATTAATATCTTGGGTAGCAAGAAGCAAAACTCAATTGCACTCTCCATAGCTGAAGCTGAATATATAGCTGCTGGAAGTGTTGTGCTCAACTATTGTGGATGAAACAACTCCTAGACTATGGCATAACATATGAAAATATGCCATTAAAGTGTGATAATACGAGTGCAATAGAAATGACTAAGAATCCTGTGCAGCACTCAAGAACCAAGCACATTGACTTAAGGCATCACTTCATTAGAGAACATGTATCACTCAAAATCATCTCTATAGAACATGTCCCAACTGAGAGACAACTAACTGACATATTTACAAAACTCTTGGGAGGAGATAAGTTCAGTATGTTAAAGAGAGAAATTGGGATGTTGGACTTAGGAACTTAACAAACAACTTAACTTATTGGTGACTTGCTTATACGAGTATCACTAATTAATAAAGTTGTAAATTAATTGTGTTGCACAACACATACATGATAATTTTTTTCATTTTTTTATGTCTACCCTAAATGAAACTATGGAGGACCTCAGGTAGTAAGTGATAAGGTGATTAAGTCTCAGTCTGGTAAAAAAACTTTGAACATCCACTCCTTACAGTTTGGGCATCCGAAACATATTGTTGATATCTAGTGATCCTAAGCAGCAAACACCCATTATAAATCTTTGGGCGACCGATGCAAGTACTCTATCAAGAACTGGTCGACCACTCTATAAACTAAGGGCGTCCTATGTTTTGAAAGTCTTACAATACTTCGCACTTCGGACGTCCATTGTTCATACTTCGAACGACCGAAATTAATTCATGACTCAAGATCAATTCAAGTAAAGGGTGTCCGCTGATATCATAGGACAGACGACCACTACTACTATAACATGACACTCTCACTACATCGGTCGACCTATAATCCTCTTCGGGCGATCGATGTTGAGAACACTATATATAGTGGGTCACCCTTAACCATCATCATATTTGGAATATATTCAAAGGGCGACCCTTCATGTTCTTCCGCCTCTTTCCCTCCGAGTCTCCTTCAAATCTCCTGTAATCCTTAGCGTACTCGAAGCGATCAAAGCCTTGTCAGACGAGGAGTCAAACATCTAGGTAAATCTAAAAACATCATCTCTATGCATCGTAAATTTAAAATTCTAGGTTTTACTATCTAAGTTCTAACTAGGTCTAAACTTTGTTGTAAATATTGTGCATTCTCTACAGGATCAATTTTTTTTCGATTTCCTACACTACTCTAAATTTCTTTACACTTGTCAGCTTAATCTCGATTCTCTCCTAGTTCCTTGCAATTTAACTTCTATGTTCCTTCTTGTCTACCTTGAACCATGTCACCTCTTAAGAACGTAGCTAAAAAATGAAGACTCGGAAAAAGGAAACAAATAGAGGAACAATTAGAAGAACCATCTTCCTCCATTCCACAAAAGACAGTTGACACAGGAGAACCCTCTGTCCACCCATCAGAACCTCTTCTCGATAATGATCAAACAACCGACAATCCTCAATCAACCGACCCAATTTTTCGTCACCCTAAGTACATTAGCGAGTTGATTCTAAACCAGTACTTAACCCTCTATGATGAACATCGCTTAGTTGAACCATACCACTCCATTGACTGAGAAAGTCTTCAACTTCTTAGTCTTAAAGAAACTTTTGAACAATGTGATTGGATCACATTCCTTGACCTTGATGAGTCAGTTCATCCCCATGTTGTGAAACACTTTTATGCAAATCTAACATATGATGACACTTATCTAGAAATCAAAACCTATCTGCATGGAAATCATTTTTTCATGACAGAATCTAAGTTAAATGAGATCCTTGATACTCCTGATTTTCCTCACATAAAGCTTGCTCCAATGCATTAGCCTCACACCACCTGCACTCAGAATCAAGATGCACTAGCTGTGAGTAGATGAAAAGTAGATACTTTTGTTCAAGGATCTTTCCCCAAGTATCTCTCCCCTGTAATGAAAGTTGTCCATCACATAATCACACATGTAGTACTTCTTAGAGATGGTCATTACACAAAAGTAAATCTTCTTGATCTAGTTGTCCTTGCACATCTTGTATATCCTACAACCCCTAGAATTTCACTAGGAAATCTGATTATGTATCAGCTCATCAAAACCAAAGAGAAAGTACATTCTAAATGGACCAAGGGAGTTCATCTCTATTTTAGAAACCTTATCACCTTTATGATTTGCAAAACCTTTAAACTTATGTTTGCTAAAAACGAAGAGATCCTATTCCCCACAAAAAATGATAAAATTTCCTTCTCTACTTTAACTAGAAAAGGACTTACCAAGGATCAAAATAATGAACAATTCTCTGCATATGAGTATCAGGATACTGTGAATCAGCAACATGAAGCCACTAGAGATCCCTCTACAGCAGAAAATCCTGAACCAATTCCTCAGCTACTTAGACACCCTCCACAACTGATGGAACCTCCACATTCTCAATCACATGGCCTCCAAGTAGAGATGATTATACTTCCTTGTGCACCAAAGTGGACACTAGCCAACTCAGCACAATGTCCACCCAGCTAAGTCAAGCTCTTGAGTTATTGCAGAAGATCAGTGATGTGCAGTTTGAGAGTAATGAAGTCAGTAAAGATATTGTTGTTCATCACAATCAAGCTTGTCACCATTGGGATGCAGTGGAAGGGTTCATGAGGGCAACAGGGTATGAGCCATATGAGACTCCCCTTTCTGATAATTACAAAGAGGGAAAGAAATCAGAGGAGTGAAGAACCACCAAAACAAGAGAGACAGAGAAGTGAACCTCTTGAAGAAGAGGCTCGAGAGGAGGGTCATAGGGAACCCCTTGAAGAAGAAGCTCAAGGTGAGAGTCATGAGGATAAGAGAGAGAATCAAGAAGAAGAAAATGGAGCTGATCTTCAAGTCCAAGGGGAAGCTGATGCTAGAGAGGAAGATGTTGACCAAAATGTTGATCTTTAAAGAAATGAAGCTGACCAAGAGAGAAACCTTGTACAAGAAGAAGAAGCTGACCAAGCCACTATTGAAATACAAGCTGGTCAAACTACTACTGAAGCAACAACTGACAGAAATGACATAGAAGATGAATTTCAAGAACTATTTGCTGATCAATAAAATGAAGTTAACATTCTAATAGCAGATGTAGTGAACATAATATTAGAAAAAGCATATAAGGAAATAGCTGAGAGTTCAACACTTCCTCCCTCTGAAAAGAAGTTTGGAAAAAGCTTCAAGAGGAAGAAGAATAAGGACAAAGAGCAATAAATAAATAGATAGATTTGTATTGCAGACAAAATCTATGTATGTAAACATTTTGAATATGAATGATCTTAATGTATGATACTCTATGTTTCATAAATGAAATGAGTGTGTTTTTGAATCAGTTTTGTAAAAATAATTTCTGAAGTATGTTTTGTAGTGATAAGTGCTAAAATGAATGGCTAAATGGTTCTGATTTGTACATCATACATTTGTATGCATATATTAAGGGGGAGAAATGATGATTGCAAATAAGAGATATATGATTGAGGGGGATCATTTTTTGTTAGTTGGATTATTATATGATTTGTTGTTGAAACTAACACTAAGTTCACTCCTCATAAATTTGTAATCATTAAAACGGGGGAGATTGTTGAATTTAGGATCCTGAGATTATTTTGGTGATCATAAATTTGTGATGAAGTTTAGTATGTATTGCTGATCTTTGATTTGTTCTGTAAAAGACAAGATTTTTATGTACAGTCAGAAATAAGTCGACCAAAATCGAGAAGTGGACGACCCATGTACTAAGAAGACTTGAAGACAAATCCTAAGTATGAAGCGGTCTTCCTAAGGATGTGAAGAGATCGATCGAAGTATGGAGCAGAGACTGAAGATATGAAGCTAAGTACTGAGCGATCGACCGAGGATGAATGATGGACGACCGAAGACACTGTCGAGTAGGAAAGGTCGCTCGGTGAAAAAAAGTGGGCGATCGAAGGTTCGAAGTAAATAGTACAAAGGTTGAAGAACATACGCTCCAAGGTTAAATGGACACCCTATAAAGGGAAAGAGAAAAGTTATTTTTAAATGAAGGCAGGAAAGGTCGTCCGAAGTTTTCAAGGAAGAAACAGTGAATGACCGAAGAGCCTCAGATAGAAAGTTAGGTCGCCCAAGAAGTTGAAAGTTAGAACAATGGACGACCAGAAAAATGTACAAGTAAAGAGAGGTCGTCCGAAGATTTGAGCGGACGACCGAAGTACTCTTGATAAAGAGAAAGGTCGTCCGAAAGCTTAAGAGTCAAAGCAGTGGACAACCAGTTGAGTACATAAGTAGGAGTAAAGAAAGAAAGGTCGTCCGAAGATGAACAACGGACGAACGAAGTATTCCTGGCAAGGACAAAGGTCGTCCGAGAGTTTTGGAGTTAGAGTAGTGGACGACCAGAGGATTGTATGAGCAAAAGAAAAGAATATAAAAAGAAAAGGGTTCATCCGAAGATGAACAACGGAGAATTAGTTCTGTTGAAGACATTGATCGAGTTAAAGCAGCGGACGACCTGAGATGTTGACAGAAGAAAAGAAAGGCTGTCCAAGGTATCTGAGAGTTGTCGTCCTAAGGCTCTGACCACAAGCAATGGACGACCGAGGAAAAGTTGAAGATGTATTCAAGTATGGAAAGGTCCACCGAAGGATTGATGTGGAATTAGTGGACGACCAAAGCAAACTTGAAGATGTCAACCAAGGAAAAAGTCAAGCAAGGGTCATCCGAAGTATTCGGGGAGACTGAATGGATGACCAAAGAAGCATTGAAGAAAAGAGTTCAAATCAAGATCAGGCGACTGAAGGATTTATGTGCAATCAGTGGACGACCGAAGGAGCTTGACGAGGAAACTCAACTAGAGAAAAGGTCGTCCGATGAGCTGAGAAGAAAGCGGTGGACGACCTATGAAAGCTAGAAGAAGGAACGAAGGTTGAAGCCTATGACTGCGGACGTTCGAAGGTGAGCGGTGGATGACCGAAGCACCAGACGACAGTATTGAGGGGCGACTTCACCAGTGCAGTGGTCGACCAATGAAGCAGAAGCTGGCGACTGAGGAGCAGGTGAAGGGTACTGTACTTGCATTAACGACTAATTTTCTATGAGTGAAATTAGGCTGTTTGTTAAGGGTATAAAGTGTATTCACAAGAGTCTTGAAAAATAACTTTGGCAAATTGTTTAGCGAACGTATAAGCTTGAGTGAAAAGCCTTAGTTCTTCATTCTGAGCATTCTAGTGAGAATCCAAAATAGAAGAGAGTAAATTGAGTGTTCAAGAGTGAGCTCAATTGTAAGAGGTTGTCTCCTTTCCCTCGAAAGAAAAGAAAGGAGAAACAAGCTGTAAGGAAGCTTTCACCTTTGAAGAAGGAGTTTAGTGATCTCTGGAGATCTCGAGTTCGAGAAGATCGGAGCGGGGGACATAGACCAGGAGTTCGGTCGAACCTCATCAACAAACCTGCTTGTGTTTGTCTCCTTCTATCCATCTGTTTACTTACTCTCAATCTGTGATATGTTCTGCTGCATAAACATAATTTAGGGTAAAAGTTTTTTATACACCAATTTACCCCCCCCCCCTCTTGGTGCCATCTAGATCCTACAGTGTTGACCCCATGAGGACTAGAATATCATGAACTAAACCTAATCAAAACTAAGGTTTGGGATAAAATTGATTTTTGGGTTTCCAAACAAAAGAAAATAAAAAATAAAATAATTGATCATAGGCTAGGTCGATGACAATAAACTCAAATAGATAGAAGGAATAAGGTCATGCCTACATTACCATACTAAGGATTTCCTAAACCTAGATATAGAGTGGAATATCTAATATAGTGAAGGGAATATCTCTCATTTTAATTCGTCAATATTTCATACTTGAATTAACTATTAATTCCTAGATATACAAAGATCAACCCTCTTGGTTTTTAACCCCGCATAATCTTAGACCTAACGCGATAAGGATGTTACCAAACAAATTTGAGATTTCTTTTCGATTGCTCTCAAACGACTACACAATCTAGGGCTCTTTCGATTTCTCGCAGACTACATTATTCATGCACGGGTTGTTCCTAAATCAATTCTAATGCAAGATAACTACATGCAAGACCCTTCCTTCTGGATACGCATCAAACATATAAGAAATAGAAAAGCATTAACATCAACATGAAAACTATCATATTTGTTCCAAAAAATAGAGTACTGAAGATAAATCCAATGTAAAGGGTTCAACTGGCAAAAAAAATCCTAAATAACTACTCTAAAGATGGAGAGATATAGGTAGAAAATTGTTCAAGATACATCACAAGGTAAACAAAATGCAAACAAATATAGACATCATCGCAAGTCTCTTTCGATTTTTTTTGTGACTCTAGCAGTGTTCCGCTCTTTCTCCACATAAGAGTTCGACCAAAAACCATGTGATAACTTTTCCAAAAGACCTTGTGAAGCATATATAAAGTCTGGAATTGAGCGGCTAAGGTTTGGAGATCACACATGATAAGTCTAAGGGGTGGCACATTTAACGCCTTGTAAATATGCCCTCACGGCTATGAATCGGGTGAAGAAGATCATTGTCACGGTCGTGATATCCTTTTAAGGCCTATTAAACCTTTCACATAAGGTATGAAGTTCTTTTCGCAGTCGTTAGGCTTTCGTCACGCCAGTTAAATCGTTTGAGATAATGTATTCACCCTTCGGTAGCACCCGTTAGATGCGATTTCATGCTTGTGACGATCTTCAAAGTATTGGAGGCCTTTTTGTATCACCTATGAAATCAAACCTCGTGGTCGTAAGTTTGATATTGGTTAGTTCACGCCTAAAAAATAATATTTTCTGATAAATATCAATGTTTGATAATTAGTTAAATGAATAAATTTGTCAAAATGTATTTTATCTTATGATGCATGCATTTTATACATATTTTAAGATCTGCATTAGGCATAATTTTAAGTTATTTTTGCATAGCATGCATCTATTTATATCTTTATTTGTTTATACTATTTTACGTCCAAAATCTACTCATGTTTGATGTTATTTTGTAGAAAATCACTTGAAGGAGGATATAATGGACCTGCGCATCGAAAAGGAATGTGCTTAGGAAGATGAAATCAACAAGCAGGATCCATCACGGGTCGTGACAGAATGTTATGGCCAGCAAGAGAGTCAAAGGAGGTTCATTACGAGTCGTTAAGATCATATCACGACCTATATCGAGAGCACTGCAACTTTAACTCAGAGTGTTATGGGTCGTGAAGACATATTACGGGTTGTAAGGAAGGATATCACGACTACGATGATCATATCATGACCTGTACCGAGAGCACTACAACTTCAACTCAGACATTATGGGTCGTGATGTCTCATTACGTGTCGTAAGGAAGGCTATCATGACCGCGATGCTTATATGATGACTCTTACAGAGCAAACATTTTCTCTATTAGATACGTAACAGGTCGTAACATTATATTATGGGTCGTGAAGGTATATATCACGGAGTGCCATCGTACATCACGACCTTGACAGTAGTGGTTGATTACAAGTCATCAGATATATCATGGGTCATGAAGATCATAATGGGCCATGAGAGAAGAAGAGTTTAGGATCCATGTTCATTTGATGCCTGAGTTACGAGCCGTGACGACTTGAAG
This sequence comes from Pontederia paniculata, assembly GCA_001647135.1. Classification (NCBI taxonomy): domain Eukaryota; kingdom Viridiplantae; phylum Streptophyta; class Magnoliopsida; order Commelinales; family Pontederiaceae; genus Pontederia; species Pontederia paniculata. The sequence goes on along the minus strand of LTAE01001090.1, from coordinate 6,314 downwards.
GATTATGAAGATATATATACTTACTGGTCGTGATATCTAATCACGGGCCAAGATGAAGGTATGAAACTCTACTTGTCCGCGAATTCGATATTATTCGACGGCCAGAAAGATTTATATTTCTGAGAATTTTGGTGAGTTTTAAGTAGAGTTTTATTATTAGCATACATCGAGAAGCAGATTTGATCAAAGGTTTTACATGCATTATGATTCAACCCTTGGAAAACCCTAGAGTATAAAAGGACTTCGACTGTAACTTGAGATGGGATGCTAGGAGCCGTCAACCAGCGTAAGCACGCCATAGAGCAAAGGTTATTCTGAAGGTTTGCTGAGGAGGAGTCAACATACATCCATTAAGGAGTTGTTCAACATATTTTCAACATTCATAAGAGTATACTTTTGTTCCATAAATCTGTTGAGATGAAATTTGCTATATTTATAATCTCTGTGTATCTTTTGATAAGTTTGAGTTGTAAAGAATTCTTAATTAGGTTTAAAACTTGTATACTCTTTTCATATTTTTATTATAACTTTTAGTTTGCTTTTCATGAACATGATTGCCTAAAATTTTTGAATGTCTATGTTTGATCATTAACTATGTAGTGTGTACACTCGTTTCTGCGATTAATGTCATGCTGTTATGATTCGTTAAGGACTTAATAGTGTGTGGTCTGTTAGGTTCATCTGTTAAGGGTAATTTAATAATTTAGAAAACACCTGCATGCATCATGTGTTCATAATATATAAAGTAGACCCGTTAAGGAATACTTAATAGATTGTCTTTCATAATATATAAAGTAGACCCGTTAAGGAATACTTAATAGATTGTCTCATCTAGGTAGGTGACATATCCGTTAAGAAATGTCATATTTATAAGTGTTCCTAATCCGTTTGGAGAGTCAACCTATATAATCATTTCTGTGAAGTATTAGTTTTAGTCCTTATCTTTCTTTTGATCTAGGCCCTAGTCATCACCTAATTATCATTGTAATTATCACTTTTATAAATTTTATTTCTGAAAGTTCACCAATTTACAATTTTATGTTTGTCTCATATTAACCTCCAAGATTAGATAGTAACTTTAGTTCCTTGTGAGATCGATAACCTTTACTCTATATCCTTTATTACTTGAATGACTAGTGCACTTGCTAGCATATACTTACTTGTGTTCGTATTTTTCGCATCACCTTATCAAATTTTCTTATTGATACCATCTTAATTATCAATAAGGTAATAATTTAAATTGATAGATAACTAAAAATTATTGATAATATGTCGCAATGATAAGATGATGCCCCCTTAATTTTTTATTTAAATAATTAATAATTTATCTAATCTACCTTATACCAAATGATCCCTTACTTCCTCATTATATATATAGGGAAAAAGGAATATGTCGCGCACTTATACAAAAAGTAATTACACTTTCTGTACCAATGAATAGTGTTCAAATTCTTTTGTACAGAAAGTGTTGTTACTTTTTAGTATGCTACACGCACTACACTAAAAATGCGCTACACGCTCAATGCCCCCATATATATATGGGAAAGGTATGCTGAGGCCACTACGGATGGTCTCAACAAACGACCATGAAAATACTAATCGTGTGCTTTGTAGTCAACGATCTCAATGAATCCTACTCTCTTTCAACTTGATGGTTTTGATATAAACCATTGAATCACTATTTGCATGTTACAATGACATTTCCACTCACACCTTCTCTCTCCTAAAGCATAAGCAGCTGCCAAACTCCCCTCTCCTCTCCTCCAAAGCATCACCGAGGACCTCCTCCATCACCTTCGAGCCTCTCAGTCGACTCTTATATTTTCATCTTTGTTGGCACGCAGATTTGAATGTTATATCTATGTTTTATGTCGGTCTTTTTCTTTCTTCCATAAAAACAAAAAGGTTTTCTTGTTTTATATTTTTCTACTCTCATCTTCTCTGTTTGCTATTTTTTGGGTGCAAACTTAAAGTTGGTACAATAGATCTGAAATTTTGATTAAAGGTGTGGATTTTCTCAATAGATATAGATTTTTTTACGAAACAAAAGTTGCACAATTCTTGCGTTACTAAGTCACAATAGATTGGGTTTTGTTTTGATTTTTTTGTAACGCCCCCAAACCCACACCCCGCCACATGGCAAAGATGTGGATCTAAGGACGCTACTTTGACTTATTCTTTGACCCTTTTGACTAGTCAATAAAAAAATGCAGAATAAGTGTAGGGCAATGAAACAAGATTGAGATGACTAAAATGTCCAATAAATGAAAATGCGGAAGGTAAACAAACTGTGAGTCTACATGTCTCTCAACAACAAGGAGTTCGATATCTTGGCAAATGACCATACAACTCAATTATTCAAAATAGAGAGATCTAATGATAAGGGAGACTCCAAAGATATCCATGTGCATATAGGATCCACCATGAGCTTCAATCATCGGACACCACCAGCCAATGTTATTAAAACCGGACCGGACCGGCCGGTTCAACCGGTTCAACCGCGAACCGGCATTTGATCCGGTCCGGTTTTAGTATAAAAACGGAAATGATATCGAACCGGCCAAAAACCGGTCGAACCGGAAAAAACCGGCGAACCGGCGAACCGGCCAAAAAACCGGTTCAATGGTAAATTTGAAAAAAAAATCAAATTAAAGTGAAAATCTGTATAAAAATAGAAAGAATATTTTTTGCAAAAGGAAAGTAATTGAAACTAATTAGGAAATACAAAATTAGAAATAAGAAAATTATGGAAGGAAAATAAATAAGGAAAAAAATGGAAACTAAAAATAGGAAAGGTACAATAATAAATGAAAGATAAATAAAATAATAGGAAAGTTATCAACAAATTGAATTAAAATAATCTAACATGACTTATTAGTATAATACTAATAATATTAGTCATCATTATTTTCACGTAAGCAATTTGTAGAAGGAACCTAATTGGCAAAAAAAATTTAAAATATGAAATAAATGAGATGAGTAGATAAGGAAAAAGGAAAAAAAGCATAAGACATGAAAATAAAATACTTCCAAGTAAAATAAAAAGAAAGTTAATAATAATTTGGGTTAAAATAATTAATATAACATTATTAGTGTTATATAAATAATTATATATCAAACATTATAATTTTTTAAGCATTATTTTTTAAAATATAATAAATAATTTAAAAAATGGTTCAACTCAAATCAAGATGAAAACACATTGTAAGAAGTGGAAGGAATTAAAATAAGAAAAATTGAAACACTATGAAAAATGAAAAGATAAAAATAAAATAAATATAGGAAAATATTTGATAGGAAAAATTAAAAAAGAGGTGAAAATAAATAAAATAAAGTGAAATAAAAATAAAAGTGATTCAAAGTAAACTAAATTAATATGACATCATTATTATTATTATAAAATAATAAATAAACAAATATTCATATATTATTCACCATCATTAATAACCATACAATAAATACTAGTTTATATTATATCTAATTTTTAGTAGGTATTATTATATTTTTATATATTATATAGCATTAATAGTACTATATATATTATAAATTATTATAAATATATTATTTTAATAAAATCCGGTTCAATCCGGTTGAATCCGATCCAACCGCGATCCAGACGTCCAGTTCGATCTCCGGTCCGGTTTTGAAAACATTGCCACCAGCATCAGGACTCTACCACAACCTAGTTACCTGTGGGACTCAACACAGGTGAAACGATATCCCATGAGCATAAAATGCTCAATATGTAAGGCATCAAATACATAATATAAGTAATAGCCATTAACATGAATAATGATAATCAAGATGATGTTAAATGAGGCTTGTGTACTATAATAATGATAATTGGTAAAATAATATAATCTATGCCTGCTAAGTATAAAGGTATAGTTCTACTCTCCTGGAACAACATCAAGGGTTTATACCCACCATCTACCTTGGGGCAACATCAGGAATACATTTACCCTGGAACAACATCAGGTAAAATCATCCTGTAATAGCATTAGGAGGACATCTACCCTGGAACAATATTAGAAAATAACAATATTCTGTAACAACATTAGGATTGTAACTCATGTCCTGGAACAACATCAGAACATAGATAGAGTAAACATATCCTAAAACAACATCAGGATTATACCTCTACCCTGGAATAGTATCAAGACATAATGAAATACAAGATCCTTGTATTAGTGTAAGTACTTTAATATGAATCACTTTAGCAATCTTAGATCTTATCCCATTAATGTGTTCAGATGACTTTGGGGTAATTTAGTTAATTGCTCATGAATCTTCCAAGTACGCCGACTTCTAGTGGGGTGCACTAACCACGGCCAATGCCCTAAAAGGGGAGGATGCACGTGAATCCTCTTCGTTGAACAACGAGAGCTAGCTGAACAATAAGAACCAGGTAGTTGCCACACTACTCGGTTATATAATTAACACTACAGCTCCAAACAATGGTCGGCGTCGTACTTGTGTTATTAATCTTGCACTCTTACCTCAACAAAGTCCTTAGGTTCTTCTTATCAGCAGATCATTAAATAGTCATGTACTTCTACCGCCGCTGTGCCACCTGCTACGCGTCGTCATGTTGTGCCCTCCATGCCCGCCGTGCGTCGCCGCGCGCATCGCCTATCGTATGTCGCTCGCACACATCCTCCATGTGCCCGCCATGCGCTGCCTACGCCCGCCATCTGCCGCTCATCGCTCCCTGGTGTGCACGTCGCTGCTAGGCGCGCACTGCGCTCTAGCGCACGCGTAATCGCTAGAGATAATAGTTTCTTCCCGATCTGTGGTGGCTCTAGCCTAATGGATAACAACATATTTAGGAGCCATTTATATGTTTATGTCATAAGATAATCATGTCAGTAACAATATTAGTGCCTCACAAAAAGAAAATTTACTTCTGGTTGGTGCTGCGACTGCTCGTGGTGTCTTGCATATGGACACCCTAACCACACTAGGGACGTCAAGAGAGTCCCGACTTTAGGCTCTGATACCCAACTGTAACGCCCCCAAACCCACACCCCGACAGGTGGAAAAGATGTGGACCTGAGGAATCTGCTTTGACCCTTGTTAGTCAATGAAAAATTGCGAAATAAATGTAAGGCAATGAAACAAGATTGAGATGACTAAAAGGTCCAATATATAAAATGCAGAAGGTAAACAAACTAGGAGCCTACATGTCTCTCAACAATAAGGAGTTCGATATCTTGGCAGATGGCCATACAACTCAATTACTCAAAATAGAGAGATCTAATGATAAAGGAGACTCCAAAGACATCCATGTGCTGATAGGATCCACCATGAGCTTCAGTCATCGCACACCACCAGCATCAGGAATCCACCACATCCTAGTTACTTGTGGGACTCAACATAGGAGAAACGATATCCCATGAGCATAAGACACTCAGTATGTAAGGCATCAAGTACATAAGATAAGTAATAGCCATTAGCATGAATGATAATAATCAAGATGATGTTAAATCAGGCTTTTATACTATAATAATGATCATTGATAAAATAATATAATCTAAGCCTACCAAGTATAAAAGTATATTTCTACTCTCCTAAAACAACATCAGGGGTTCATACCTACCATCTACCCTGGAACAACATCAGGTAAAGTCATCCTTATCCTGGGACAATATTAGGAATACATCTACCCTCGAACAACATCATGGAATAACAATATCCTGGAACATCATTAGGATTGTATCTCATGTCCTGGAACAACATCAGAACATAGATAGAGTAAACATATCCTGGAACAGCATCAACATTATACCTCTGCCTTGGAACAGCATCATGTCATAATGAAATACAAGATTCATGTATTAGTGTAAGTACTTTAATATGAATCACTTTAGCAATCTTAGATCTTATCCCATTAATGTGTTCAAATGACTTTGGGGTAATTTAATTAATTTTTCATGAGTCTTCCAGGTACGCCGACTGCTAGTGGTGGTGAACTAACCACGACCAATGCCCAAAAAGGGAGGATGCACGTGAATCCTCTTCATTGAACAGTGGGAGCTAGCTAAACAACAGGAACCAGGTAGTAGCCACACTACCCAATTATATAATTAACATTGTGGCTCCAAACAATGATCAGCATCCTACTTGAGTTATTGATCTTGCACCCTTACATCAACAAAGTTCTTAGGTTCTTCTTATCAGCAGATCATTAAAAAGCCATGTACTTCTACCGCCACTATGCCACCTGCTGCGCATCATCATGTCGTGCCCGCTGTGCGTCGCCGCGCGCATCCGCCATGTGCCCGCCATTCGCCGTCTGCGCCCACCATGTGCCA